>JAJIBD010001518.1:0-164588 GCA_021461705.1 Cryptotis parvus | reverse complement strand
TGTCTTGTAGTTTTCTTTGTACAGGTCCTTTACACACTTGGGTAAGTTGATTCCTAGGTATTTGATTTTCTGTGGCACAATTGTGAATGGAATTGTTTCCTTAATATCCCTTTCTTCTCTTTCGTTATTTGTATATAGGAAAGCCACCAACTTTTGGCGTGTTGATTTTGTATCCTGCCACTCTACTATATGTGTCTATTGTTTCTAGGAGTTTTTTGGTAGAGAGTTTAGGGTTCTCTAGGTATAATATCATGTCATCTGCAAATAATGATAGCTTGACTTCTTCCTTGCCTATCTGGATGCCCTTGATGTCCTTTTCTTCTCTGATTGCTATGGCAAGTACTTCCAGTACTATGTTGAATAAAAGAGGTGAGAGTGGGCAACCTTGTCTTGTCCCTGATCTCAGGGGAAGGCTTTCAACTTTTCCCCATTGAGAATGATGCTTGCTGTGGGCTTTGGTAGATGGCTGTAACTATCTTGAGGAAAGTCCCTTCAATTCCCATTTTCTGGAGGGTTTTAATCATGAACGGGTGCTGGATCTTGTCAAATGCTTTCTCTGGCGTCTATTGATAGGATCATATGGTTTTTATTTTTTCTCTTATTGATATGATGTATTATGTTGATTGACTTGCGAATGTTGAACCATCCTTGCATACCCGGGATGAATCCTACTTGGTCGTGATGTATAATCTTCTTGATGAGTCTTTGGATTCTGTTTGCTAGTATTTTGTTGAAGATCTTAGCATCCGTGTTCATCAGGGATATTGGTCTGTAGTTTTCTTTCTTTGTGTTGTCTCTCCCCTGCTTTGGGTATCAGGGTGATATGTGCCTCGTAGAAGCTGTTTGGGAGTGTTTCTGTTTCTTCTATTTCCTGGAAGAGCTTGAACAGGACAGGCAGTAGGTCCTCCTTAAAGGTTTGGTAGAGTTCACTAGGGAATCCGTCTGGACCTGGGCTTTTGTGTTTGGGAAGTCTTTTAATTACTGTTTCTATTTCCTCAATGGTGATAGGCTTATTCAGGTATTGGAGGTCTTCTTGTTTCAGCCGTGGGAGGTTGTAGGACTTCAGGAATTGATCCATTTCTTCTAGATTCTCATGTTTCACGGCATACAGGCTCTCAAAGTAATCTCTGATGATCTTTTTGGATTTCTGTGGTTTCTGTTGTGATGTCACCATTTTTATTTCTGATTCTGTTTATTTGGGTTCTCTCTTTCCTGTCCTTACAAGTCTTGCCAATGGTTTGTCAATCTTGTTTATTTTTTCAAAAAAACCAGCTCTTGGTTTCATTAATCTTTTGGATTGTTTTTTTGGTTTCCAACTCATTGATTTCCTCTCTAAGTTTTATTATTTCCTTTTTTTCTGCCTGGGTTGGGCTCCTTTTGTTGGTCTTTCTCTAATGTCTTCAGCTGTGTAGTCAGGTTATTTATGTGGGCCCTTTCTTGTTTCCTGATGAATGCTTGCAGAGCTATAAATTTCCCTCTTAACACGGCTTTTGCCGTGTCCCACAAGTTCTTATAGTTGGTGTCTTCATTTTCATTTGTTTCCAGAAATCTTTGGATTTCCTGTTTGATTTCTTCTATGACCCATTTGTTGTTCAGGAGTGAGCTGTTCAGTTTCCAGGTGTTTGGTTTGACTCCCTGTTTCTGTGTACGGTTAACTTCCATTTTCAGTGCATCATGGTCTGAAAAGATAGCTGACACAATCTCTATCTTTTTAATTTTATTGAGGTATGCTTTGTGGCTCAGCATGTGGTCTATCTTGGAGAATGTTCCATGTGCACTAGAGAAAAATGTGTATTCAGCTTTTTGGCATGAAAAGCCCTGTATATATCTACTAGCTCTCTTTCTTCCATTTCTTCCTTGAGGGCCAATATTTCCTTGGTGAGTTTCAGTCTTGTTGATCTATCCATCGTTGATAGAGCAGTGTTGAAGTCTCCAACTATTATTGTGCTACTGTTAATGTCTTCTTTGAGGTCTCTTAGCAGTTGTTTTATGTATTTTTCTGACCCTCGTTGGGTGCATATATGTTTAGTAGTGTAATTTCTTCCTGGTGTACATACCCCTTAAATAATAAGAAATGGCCTTCGTTGTCCCTTCTAACCTTTTTCAGCCTGAAGTCTATATTATCTGATACTAATATGGCCACACCAGCCTTTTTGGAGGAATTGTTTGCATGGAGAATGGTCTTCCAACCTTTGACTTTGAGTCTGTGTTTGTTCTGATTATTCAGATGTGTTTCTTGTAGACAGCAGAATGTTGGGTTCAATTTTTAATCCATTTTGTTACTCTGTGTCTCTTAATTGGTGCATTTAGACCATTGACATTGAGAGAGATTATTGTCATCGGATTTTGTGCCATCTTTCTGTTTGAGCTTGTTGTGCTTATGGGTTTGGTCAGATTACAGTAGACCCTTCAGTCCTTCTTTTATGTTGGTTTTGAGTCCATGAAGTTCCTGAGTTGTTGCTTATCCATGAAGTTGTGTATCTTTCCTTCATATCTGAATGTGAGTCTGGCCGGGTAAAGAATTCTTGGTGAGGCCTGCAGTTCATTCAGCCTTTTCACAATATCCCACCATTGTTTTCTTGCTCGGAGTGTTTCATCAGAGAAGTCTGCTGTAAATCTTAGAGATGTTCCTTTGTATGTGATTTCCTTCTTTGATCTTGCTGCTTTCAGTATTCTATCTCTATCTATAGTTTTTGTCATTTTAATTAAGATGTGTCTTGGAGTATTCTTGTTGGGGTTTCTTTTAGCAGGTATCCTACGGGCCTCCTGGATCTTGAGGCAAGTGTTTTTTAGTTCCGGGAACTTCTCAGCAATGATGGCTTTGACAGTTTCTTCTTCATCAGGGTTTTCTTCTTGCCCTTCTGGGACCCCAATGATCCGTATGTTGTTTCTTCTGGCTTCATCCCGATTATCTCTTGTTGTCTGTCTGTAATTGTGAGTCTTTTTTCTATCTTCTGGTGTTGTGTAGAGAATCTTTGGAACGCGGTCTTCGAGATCACTAATTCTTTCTTCAGTAGCTATTATTCTGCTATGCTGGCTTTCCACTGTGTTTTTCATTTCATTTACCTCATTTTTAATATATGTCATTTCCATTTGCATTTTCCTCACTTCTTCTATCATGTCCTCTTGTATTTTATTGAGTTTGCATTCCATTGCTTCTTTGAATTCCTTATGACTCTTAACATTTCTTTCCGAAATTCCTTATCAGAGAGGTTGTATAACTCATTGGTATTGCTTGGCTCATCTGGACTAGTGACTTCACTCACAGAGCTGGATGGAGTCTTGGCTGCCTTACCATTTTGACTATTGTAGGTTGCAAATGTGGGGTCTTGGATGACAGGATAGTACAGTTAGTAGGTGTCTGGTCTGTTTGCGGAGTTTGGGTGGGTAGCAAGGATGTTAGGAACCAAGGTTCAGTGGTACCTCATGCAATATAGGTAGTAAAAAGGTTCACGAACGCGCCTAGCATCCGCGGGTTTTGAGTTTTGGGATGATTACGGGGAGCGCAGGGGCCCAAGGTTCCATGGTGAAACCAAGGCAGTTAGCCTTGGTTCCCGTTGATGGAGTTTCCGCTCTTCCCTGGGGCAGTTTGGGTCTGCGGAGACGCACGGTTACGCACACACCTGGCGGGGAGGGGAGATTTTCAGCCGGGGAGCACAGCGCCGTTGTTCCGCCCGGTGAAACCAAGGCAGTTAGCCTTGGTTCCCGTTGATGGAGTTTCCGCCTTCCCTGGGGCAGTTTGGGTCCGCGGAGGACGCACGGGTTACCGCACACACCTGGCGGGAGGGGAGATTTTCAGCCGGTCCCGGGAGCACAGCGCCCAAGGTTCCTTCACTGTGGAAACCAAGGCAGTTAGCCTTGGTTCCCGTTGATGGAGTTTCCGCCTTCCCTGGGGCAGTTTGGGTCCGCTGGAGACGCACGGGTTACGCACACACCTGGCGGGGAGGGGATTTTCCTGGTCAGACTTCTTTGTCAAGACCCTGAATGTACGGTTTGAGACTCTTTGTATTCTTGAAGCAAACCAGATGCCATTGGGCTACACTGGCACTTGATAGGGTCCAACGGAAATGTTACTGGTGCCCGCTCGAGCAAATCGATGAATAACGGGATGTCAAGTGATCAAGTCAAGTGATCAAGTGATAGAGAAGTAATCTGATGTTCAGTTTTCTCTTCATTTTTATAATATGAAGATACTTTTGGAAATTTTTGAATCAGTGTCCTACACTAAAGGCTTAAGTTTGTCTAATTAATCAGGTTAGGTCAGTAACTAGAAAAAACTGATATCATTTTGTGTGAATGTTACCAGGAAGGATATCTCTTCATTTCGTCAGCAGTCTCTCTGTACACTAGAATTTCATTAGACCCAAGGGATAAATTTGATTTTGAGGAAACCTCTAAGGTTCTAATGTTCCAGTAAAGGAGACAACATAATCTTTGCTGAGATGCTGCATTCTTGCAGTATCTGTAACCAGAAAATGAGACTCATCTACCCAAAACAAAACGTATTCATTTGTTGCTTAACCCAGGTATTGGAGCAAAGCAAAATTTTGTCTTCTCCTGGTTTAGGTCTTGCGTTAGGAAAATGATCCATCCTCACTCAGTCATTGAATTTTCCCATCTTAGCCTCTGAAGATAGATGACAATGGCACCCTTGAATTAGTGTCTCCTGTGTTTTCTCCTTGAAAAGATAAAGGAATAAAGGACCTGAGGCTATAGTGCTAGGAGACCACTCATGAATAGGAAAAATGTGCCCATTCCTTGGGTTGGGAGGAGGGAAATCATGGGCTTGTGACTGGTGTAACTGACCAAAGCATGTTTTCCAAATCTAGGTCCTAGAATGTTCCCACATAATTGGTTCTTGTACCAGTCATGTGTTTGTAGGTGGTTTGTGACGTTCCAGATACTTGTTTGTGTATTATTCTGATTCCTGTTAGTTCTAGATGTGGTTTATTTTGCGCTTTCTTGCAAACCATTTCCTCCCCTTTCCTGGTTAAAGTTACTAACACCCTTGACAATGAACCTGAATGCATATTTTGGTTCACACATCTTCTTTACTCCTAAGGTTTGCAGCTAGGGTGCACTGGTAGTGATATGTATGTGCTGTCTTAGAATTTAGAGTGTTGACAAAACTTGGCAGCTCTTGGTGATACTTCCTTGACTTAATTCCTCAAAGTGCCAGGAGATGAAGGTTGGGACTCTTCCATTAGTGCAAACAATGCCCTTAAATATCATTTACTTTAAGTTTCATGACAATCCCCAGGAAGTGACTGTTGCTGACCAATACAGGTGATGTGGAGTGAAGAGACTAAAGGAACCAAGAGTATAATTTTCTTGAGTCAAGCATAATTGGTCAGGCTACCATTCTCCCTTACCTATATCTCTCTCAGAGTATTCATTGAAAAAAGCTCTTACATTGAGATGAAACTTGCTAAAGTGAAGGTTATGTATGAGACTGTGTTTGGGGATGACTGAAAAGGCAGAAGCATCTTGTCCAATTCTGGCTCTTAGAGGGTTACATTCCTATAACCCCAGCTGATGGCACTTGGACTTTATCTGTGGGACAGGAGCCAAAAGGTTATAGGGAAGATGGTGTGCCCCTAGTAAGTGGCAAAAAGAGATATGACTTCGTCATCTCCAGCTGTGAGCTGAGAGGGAATGAAAAACAGATGTAGGTTGAGAACTACATAATCCTCAGGGCTTCCAGAGCTTCAGAAGCCACTCACAATTCCCTACTGCAATTTAAAATGTGAACACTTCCTTTCAGTCTCTTCCCTCATTATCCTTGATGCCAGCAAAGCATGGAAACCATGAAGCCGTGATGATGACTGCTGGGACCCGATAGGTTGCTACTAGCAGTGGCACACAGCCCATGGAGAAGTGACCCCAGTCTAGGGGATGGACCAGGTACATGCGATCCTAGAGGCTGGGCGCTGCCCTCTTCATCTCCCCAGGCTAACTTAATCAAAAGAAGTGAAAAGGAGGAGAATCGGGAAAGCGGAAGGGAAAGATCCAGGGGAAAGATGCTGTGAGAATATACTTGTCAATTAGACAGTGTCTAAAGTTTTAATAACCAGGACTGACTAGGCAGGGGGAAAAAGACTAGGAATAACACAAAACAACACAGTATTCTATAGCAGCTGGAGAGTTCTGGACCAGTAAAGGAACTTGTAATTCTGAGGATAAAGTGGGCTTTGTGTCTGAAGTTCACCACGCATGGTTTCTCCTTTCTGCACAGAGCTGCAAATCCAGCACTTCTTAAGCCTGGCAGATCCCGAGACATGGAAGTTTCACCTCTGTGAGTAGAGAGAACATTCAAAAGCCCCAAAGACAGGTGAAAGCCTGTTTGTAGTACATAAACTAAAAAAATACATCAACAACACTTAGACAGGTCCCAGAAGCAGATATGTGGATGATTAAGAAAGACCTTGTTTCTTAGGGTTGATTGAAACACAGACTTAAGAAACACATTTAAAAAAACCTGTTAGACTGTAAAATATATGAGACTTATTATATTCTGTATTAGGCTGGGAGTATATGGGATGGGGGACTTCATCTCATGAGGCTGAGGATTACAAAGTATTTCCAGTGGACAATGAACAGCAACTGTCAAAATTCACATATTCTTACATAATGAAATCTCTGCTTTCAGGATCGTATAGGAAAACTTCCAAGTGTATGAAGGACAATATGTATGAGATTGTTCACAACTCTATGACTGTAATTGTACAAAGTCAGAGATAACCTGAATGCTCCATAGTCAGGGCCTTGTTAAAGAAATACGGCAAAGGTTCCCCCATTCAATATTTGATTCAATATAACCATTCATTATCTGACATTTAGAAATACTCTTTAATGAGTAAAAAAAGATGCCTGTCTGAATCAGAGATGCTCATCCAAGCTAATTCTTGAGTGGCACAAGTAAATAGCTAAATGTGTCCACAAGTTGGTCTTCAGTCTAAAATCTTTACACCTATTTAATCTTCCCAAGATCTCTGTGATTGCATCTGTTCTCACTCTTCTTTAACCAGCGATGCAACTGAAACCCAGAGAAATGAAATGAATTCCCGAGATTGGTTCCAAATATATGTTCTTCAAACTTTACATCCGTGTGTGTGTGTGTGTGTGTGTGTGTATGTGTGTCTGGTGCTGGTGAGGGGGTGTTTTTATAAAGACAGAGAGAGTGTGTGGGTTTGGAAAAGAGACATTTCATCCAGCATATTTCTGTAGCATGCCATCCATTTCTTTCTTGAAGAACAAGACACGTATTCACCCACACACTCTAAGTGCTGTGTGAGCTCCTGGTGATTGATTGATAGCTAGGTTCCTAGGCAGGGACTGTGTCTGAAGAAGGGAGCTGTTTTGTCCATGTTGAAACCCCTTTGGCAGGGGTAGAGGGGTATTTCACCATTGCTCATATCCCTGGAATGGTGAAAGGGGTGGAATAATAAGGCCAGCCCCTCTTCTCTCTTTGGGACAAGTCTAACAAGCTGTATCAGCTCCCATATCTCATTATAAATCAGCTAAGCCTTTCTGGAAATTGTATCACAGCTCAACTTCTTCCTCTGCCTGGTCCTGCATCCTTAATCTTCCAGTACTCTGCAACCAAGGGCATTTGTATAGACTCAACTCCACCTTAGAACCTATTCATCAGGAATGAAGTTCATTGTCCATATTTAATCCTGTTTTAATATGTTTGAGTGAAGTGTACATGTCCTACAGGTTTTCATTTCCAGAGACCAATATAAAGCACAAAATCTTGTTGTCATTCTTGTGCCAACATAACGCAAAAATAGATACCAAGAATTGGCCTTGAAAATTGTATCCAGGAAAGAAAATAGAATGACTCTCACTTTTTGTTTTTGGCAGGGAGAGGTGTCAAGATTGTCACCTGGAAAATAAAATGTTTTTCCACTGGGCTCAAGTTTTCTTCCCTGCCAATATGGTCAGACAACAAATAAAATTCTCTCCTGCCCATCTGGAAGATTTGATATGATTTAATCTCCATAGGGCTCTGTTGTCAGAAGGTACAGGTAGTCTGCTGTAGTTTTCTCATAAATCCCTGCCACAGAGAATGGGAGACACTGAGCCATGTCAAAATTCCAAATTTTTGCAAAACTAAAGAGGATGTAAGTTGTTGCTGTTGCAAGAGAGACATTTGTTGAAGGAAAGATTGGTTTAGTGGTTAAGGCAGAGTCCAATCATTTTTAGGGTTTCCATTTCACTTAGAAAATCAGTGTCCAGTTTGTCCATTTATTCATTTATTCATCAAAAATGTATTGAGTACTTTCAACATGCCAAGTACTACACTTGGCATGGGTGTGGGGGAGGTATTGGCTTGACCATGACCTGATGAAGCAACATGGTGACTTGTCAACTGGTAAGTTGCTCTTTGAAATTAGAAGGTACTGTTTGATGAGCTTGGCTTAGAGGAGGAAGACTGCTCTGCTACATGTCACTGAGAGCTCTCTAGGGGTTAGGTATGTTTGAGAGCATGTAAATCACAGTAGCCCACAGGAAAAGGCTACTGGAGAATTTTTTTGATTGCAGAGATTGCATATTATACTCTATGAGACATAAGTAGGAGATTTTCTGCTGAATTTAGATCTCAGTGACATTGTGATGACTGCTTGTGACAAGAACAGCATTTTGCTCTTGAAGAATATTTGGATGAGTGATGCCATTATGAGCTGACAGTCAGAATGGAAATCACACGTGGGAATTGTAGAGAAGCAAAGTAGCTACTTGTATTGAATAAATGAGTGTATCAAATGATGCTCAGCCGTGCCTAGGCTGATACTTTATACATTATTGATGTTTAGTAAAGTTTCCGACAACAAAATGGAGAGGATAAAGCATATATACTTGTTCACTCACAAGTTCACTCACTCATTTCTTTCTCCTATTCTGCTGTAGCTAAACCTTTTTAAGTTTGTCTATGTCCAAAGAGAGAATAAGAGGAAAATTGATAAAAATCTTAAAGTTATTTCACATCTAGCTTTTGAACTTAAATATAACTGGGTTTTGAAACTATTCTTTTGACACAGAATCTGATCTTGGAAAAACAGAAGCCGTAGATCAATGCTGTGATGACTGAGATATTTTTTGGATCCCCATCTTCTGATTTAAGAGGGTATGAAAGGAGAGCTGTCAAGATCTACAAAAAACAAGGCAGGGATCATAAACCAACCTCAGTATTATGGAAACTTAGAGTAGCAGATAGCTAAAGAAAAATCCGGTTATGTTCAAGTTCAGCTGCAGTAGAGATTAAACAGGACTCTAGCTAGGGGATGTCATGTGATGGTTTAGATGCAATTAAATATGAGTGCTATTTACCTGTTCTTGACTAGTTATCAGACACTGATAGACATGCATGCTCTGTGATATAAATATATACACACATATATATACATATATTATGATTATAAATATGTGTACATATACATATATTATAATTATAAATATATACATATATACATATACATATACACATAGATGTATGTATATACATATACACATATATGTATGTATATACATATACATATACATATATTATGATACCTATATCCAAGGTCAGGCAAAACATGGATCAGGAGGTCTTGTCAATAGGTGGAATCTACCACAAATGTGTGGGAGTCAAGTTAGGTAAGACAGAGAAAGGAACAGTGTGCTAATAATCATCGAAAATGATAATACCAGCCTAGAACTGAGCACTGAATATTGCCAAAAAGATACACATCATAACCTCTAAATGTATGTATTGCAATACACAATGTGTAAGAGAAAGAAGAGAGAAAGTGAGAGAGAGAGACAGACAGACAGACAGAGAGACAGTGAGACAGACAGAGACAGAGAGAGACAGACAGAGAGCACTTTACCTCTCTCTCTCACTTTCTCTCTTCTTTCTCTTACACATTGTGGATTGCAATACATACATTTATAGGTTATGGTGTGTATCTTCTTTTTCCCAAGAATTGCTTTAGCTATTCTTGGGGTTTATTATTCCATACAAATTTCAGGAGTGCTTGGTAAGTTTCTTTTGAAAAATGTCATGGGTATTCTTATAGGGACTGCATTGACTCTATATAAAGCTCTAGGGAGTATTACCATTTTGACAACGTTGATTCTCCCAATCCATGATAAAGGAATGTGTTTCCATTTCCTTGTGTCCTCTTTCATTTCTTGAAGCAGGGTTTTATAGTTTTCTTTGTACATGTTCTTTATATTGTTCATTAAGCTGATTCCTAGGTATTTAATTTTCAGTGGCACATTGTGAATGGGATCATTTTCTTTTTTTATTTTATTTTATTTTATTATTTTTCCACCCCAAATATTATTACACCATTTTAGACATACAATTGAAAGATGCTCATGTAGAGTTTTGGTTCTATAGTGTTCCAACACCCATCCCACCACCCAAACCCATCTCCCATCACCAATGTCCCCACCTCCCTCCCCCCTCTCACACCTCAACTACTTAGCGGGTTCTGTATGTCATTTCTCTCCTCTTTATCTCTCCCTCCCACCAAACTTTCCTGCACATCGTGGAATGCAGTGCATTAAAAAGACATTACTGTTTCCACTATTTTAATGGACTGTGCGGCCGCTATGGCCTAGCGACCCTGGGCTCAAACTGGTTTTTCTCTATTAATCTGGTTGTGAGGCAGTTTCCCAGGATCTGGACAGCAAAAATGGTGGCTAGTGTGATGGGCGAGTCTCATCCGGCTGCTTCCGGGACCCCCAGGGGTGATGAGCCCACTCCCAAAACCCATCTGCCCTCCCAGGGGGCATAGTAAGCTGGGCCCAGGGCGAAGCCGAGTTCCAGCCTCCCCAGCTGCTTGTGAGGCTCTTCATGCTATGGCTGGTGGCCCCAGGGCAGCTCCTGGGCGGGGCCACCAGGCTCGACAGAATGGAGGGGGGAATGTTCGACCCCCACTCCATCTGACGAATTCCCAGTGATTCCCGCTTCTGGGAGCCACCTACCTGGGCTCGAACTGATTTTGCTCTGTTAATCTGGTCGTGAGGCAGTTTCCCAGCGTCCGGACAGCGAAAATGGTGACTAGTGTGATGGGCGAGTCGGGCATCATTTTCTTAAAATCCCTTTCTTCTCTTTCATAATTTGTATATAGGAAAGCCACTGACTTTGGGTATTAATTTTGTACCTTCCGCTCTACTATAGTTATCTATTGTTTCTAGAAACTTTTTTGGTAGAGTGTAAGGTCCTCTAGGTATAATATGTCATCTGCAAATAGTGAGATTGACTTCTTCCTTGCCTATCTGGATGCCCTTAATGTCATTTTCTTCTCTGATTGCTATGGCAAGTACTTCCAGTACAATATTGAAGGTTTTTATGATGAACCTTGTTGGATCTTGTCAAATGTGTTCTCTGTGTCTATTGATATGATCATATGGTTTTTCTTTTTATCTTATTGATATGATGTATTATGTTGATTGCATTGTGAATGTTGAACCATATTTGTATTCCCGGGATGAATTCTACTTGGCCATGATGTATGATCTTTTTGATGTCTTTTTGGAGTCTGTTTGGATCTTTTGATCTTTTGGAGTCTGTTTGCCAGCATTTTGTTGAAGATCTTAGCATCTACGTTCATCCGAGAAATTGTTCTGTAGTTTTCTTTTTTTTTTTGTGTTTTCTCTGCCTGCTTTGGGTATCAAGGTGATACCCATACCTCATAGAAGCTTTTTGGGAGTGTTTATGTTTTTTTTTTTTTAAGAACTGGGACTAGGTCCTCCTTAAAGGTTTGGAAGAATTCACTAGTGAATCCTTCTGGACCTGGGCTTTTGTGTTTGGGCAGACTTTTAATTACTGTTTTAATTTCCTCGATGGTGATAGGCTTGTTCAGGTATTGTAGGTCTTCTTGTTTCAGCTGTGAGAGGTTACAGGACTTGAATTTATCCCTTTCTTCCAGGTTCTCATGTTTCGTGGCATACAGGCTCTCAAAGTGATCTCTGATGATCTTTTGGATTTCTGTGGTTTCTGTTATGATGTCCCCTTTTCATTTCCGATTCCATTTATTTGGGTTCTCTCTCTCCCTGTTCTTACAAGTCTTGCAAGTGGTTTGTCGATCTTATTTATTTTTTCAAAGAAGCAACTCTTGGTTTCATTAATCTTTTGGATTGTTTTTTGGGTTTTGAGCTTATTGATGTCCTCTCTAAGTTTTATTATTTCCTTCTCTCTGCCTGGATTGGGCTCCTTTTGTCAGTCTTTTTTCTAATATTTTGAGCTGTGAAGTCAGATTACTTATGTGGGCTCTTTAATCATGAATAGTTTTGTAATTGTATATCTCATGGTCGTATAATAAAAATTAAAAAAAAGAAAAAAGAAACGCATGCTCTTATGATACCTTACAATTTGATACCAATTAACAGAGAGAGAGAGTCAAATTGCAGGGTTCTTGGCCAAGAACTCAGAGGGAGAGGGAGAGATGATGGTGATCAAGAGTGTGCTCTCTGGGAGGGACCATTAGCGACTGAGTTTAGCCATGGTCTTGTTCAACTTCAGGCTCTGTGGTATCATAACTTGAGACAATTCAGAGCAGGCAGTCTTGACCTTTATTGAAATCTCTAGATCTTTTTATAGATGTCTCTCCAGGTGGCACTTGGGACCCACCAAGGCTATACCGGCAAAGCTGGGGAGGGCTGCATGCAGTGCTGAGACTAGAAACCAAGGTCTTGCACCTGTAGGCACCTACTCTATTGCCTGAACCATCTTCATGGCCCACTCAGGAATGTGTTTCCCCTCCGTGGATTAGCTATTTGTCCCACCATAAAGTGTACTCCAGATGCTGGAGAGATAGTACAGTTGGTAGAGTGCTGCCTTGTATGTGCCCAAACCTGTTTTGATCCTTGACACCCCATATGGTACCCATGTCCCGCAAGAGTGATCCCCTGAGCACAGATACAGGAGTAAACCCTGAACACTGTCAGGTATGACTCCAAAACATTAAAAAACAAAACAAAATGTGCCAAGATTTGGCCATTCCCAACCTATTAACAATGTATATTTAAGGGGTTTATAGAAAAAGGCAGAGAAATCAAATATGATCCTGTCATGCAGCTTTGTTTTTTAAACTCTGGAAAAATATATCATCTGCCCTTCACTGTGTTCTTCTTTTTTATTTTCTGGACCTTCAATTTACTTTATGGGGCTACTTTTCCAGACCTGAAGACAGAAAGACTGCAGTGTTGTTGGATAAGGTCAAAATAGCTTGGCCTGGAAGTCTGGACACTTACACTAGTTCTGATAGAAGTTAACTGAATGATTTTGGACAATAGTTCTTTCTGAGCCTCAGTTATTTTCATTTGTAATAAATGGTAATGACCATAGCAATTGCCATAGTTCAGGAACACCAGTCATGGCAACTTATAGATGCCTCATTCAAGCTTGGGCATGATCTAGATGAGAGATCTTGTCTAGGCTTTTCTAGGCCTCACTTTCTCAACTGGCAAAGCAAAATTGCTATTTTGTTCATTGCTTCAGCAAATATTTGTTGACGTTTTAACATACACTGTTAGGCATAAGATTAATATTCCATACTTCAGAGTTAGGTCTTAACTTTCAGTGGTGTAATGAGTCGAATCTTGACCTCCAATAGATTAGTCAGTACCAAATGCCTAGAGCCCACAAATGTGACCTTGTTCAGTGAAGAAAAAAAATTCTTTTTACGGGTAACTGAAAGTAAGATCTTGTGATGAGATCATCCTGGATTATGTGGGTGGGTCCTAAATCCTGTGAGAAATGTTCTATGGAACTTAAAGTATACAGAGCCACTTGAGAAGGCCCAGTGAAGAGAAGACACAAACGGAGTTTCGTAGCCACCAACCAAGGAACACTTGCAGCCTTCAGAAGCTGCAGAGGGCTAGGAAGTACTCTCCTCTGCACTCTTTGGAGTAATTATGACAATGCCAGCACATTGCTTTTTGGGACTTACTCTAGAGGAAGTAGATTAGTTGCCATCCTATCTACAAAAGAGAGAGCGCTCCGTTTTGGTGGAGAAATAGCACAGATGTGTTTTACCTGAAAGGTGAGTTGAGCACTTCTAATGGGCTTATTTAATATGTTTACTACTCATTTCTAGTAAAACAACAGCCTAAAACCATGATGAATTAAAATAGAAATGTCTTTTTTGAAATCTTAAAAAAAAACTGACATGGGGGGCCAGAGCGATAGCCCAGTGGGTAGGGCACTTGCCTTGCATGCGGCCAGCCTGTGCCGGCCCGGGTTTGATCCCTGGCATCACATATGGTCCCCGAGCACCGCCAGGAGTAATTCCTGAGTGCAGAGCCAGGAGAAATCCCTAAGCGTTGCCGGTGTGACCCAAAAACAGCAAAATAAAACTGATATAGAATTGTCCCTCTGTTTAAGTTTTTGTCCTTTCCTTGTATTTTTTCTTTTTAAAAAAAATTCTACACTATGTATTTGGTTAAACTAGCCGTCGCCTCCAGGGGGTCCCAGAAGCAGCCGGATGGGACTCGCTCCACCACACTAGCCACCATTTTCGTTGTCCAGACGCTGGGAAAATGTCCCACGACCAGAGGACCAGCAAAGCCGGTTCGAGCCCAGGTAGGCGGCTCCAAGAGGCGGGAAGCACTGGGAAGTCGTCAGACGGAGGCGTGGTTACCCCTTCCCCCTCCATCGTGACTAGCCCGGTTTCCCCGCCCAGGAAGCCGCTGACGGGCCCGGCATCCAGAGTCTTGCAGACGGCTCGGGAGGCGGGAGCCTGGCTCGCGCCGGGCCTCAGCTGACTATGGAACCCCGAGGAGGGCAGATGGGCTTTGGGGAGTGGGCCCGCCGCCTCCGGGGGTCCCAGAAGCAGCCGGATGGGACTCGCCCCACCACACTAGCCACCATTTTCGTTGTCCAGACGCTGGGAAAATGTCCCACCCACCAGAGGACCAGCAAAGCCGGTTCGAGTCCAGGTCTCGAACTAGGGTGGTGAAACAATGATGTTTTTTGGTACACTGCATTCCGCGAATAGCAGGAGGGTTTGCTGAGAGGGGAGATATACAGAGGAAGGAGATGACATATAGAGCCCGCCGGGTGGTTGGGATTCGGGAGGGGGGGAGGGGACAGGACGTTGGTGATGGGAGATGGGTTCGGGTGGAGGGTGCATCTTGGAACCCTGTGGAGCCAGGACTCCCACATGAGCATCCTTCAATTAAAAAAAAAAAGGAGAAAAGGTGGAATAAATAAATAAATAAATATCTGCAGGGCTAGCCACAATGTGTAAAAAAGAAGAGGGAGAGAGATGCAGAGATAGAGAGAAAGAGAGGGAAGCAGGGGCTACCTGCTATTAAGGCAGCCTGGGGGGTGAGTGGGAGGGGGTGGAGTACATTGGTGGTGGAAATGGGGTACTGGTGGAGGGATGGGTGCTGGAATACTGTATTACCAAGAACCAATTGCACCTTTGTAATTGTATGTCTCACGGTGGTATAATAAAGAATAAAAAATTAAAAAAAAAAACTAGCCTCTGATACTATATTTTTTGCCTTTTTTTGGGGTCACACCCAGCAATGCTCAGGGGTTACTCCTGGCTCTGCACTCAGGAATTACTCCTGGCAGTAGTCGGGACTATATGGGATGTTGGAGATCAAACTCAGGTCAGCCGCATGCAAGGCCAACATCCTACCTGCTGTGCTGTCACTCCGGCCCCCTGTTTTATCAATTCTAGTTTTCATAACATTTTCTAGTGTTTTCTTCTTTTTAATATACCAGATCAATTCTTCATGGTGTTGCAAAGAGCATGAGGGAATCTTCTCTCCATCCCTGGGACACACTGTAGAACTATTGTTAGATACCATTAACATCTTCTGGGCAGAGATGTCTTATTTATTCCTGTCTCCCTGGATTCATCTGGCTCTGAACTTAGAATGTAGCAGTTCCTTAGAACATGTTTATTGACTTCAATGAAATACTCCTAATGCCTTACATAATGGTAACACCTAAATGAGGAGCTCTAATTGTAACCATGTACCAGCTTAGCAGAAAAGTTGGCAAATGATTCCATAGACCTGACACTCTATAAAAATGTGTTAACCAAAAACAATATAAACGTTGGCACAATGCAATAAAGTCATTGAGTAAAATTGTACCATTGACATAGCAGCATATATTTTAAATTAGTAAGATTTAGTTATCAAGTAAAATTTTTTCCAGGGATGAATGAGGTAATGGCTCAAGATTCAGGGCTAAGGGTGCATATTTTGTGCCTGACACCACCTCCCCAGCCAAACATCACCAGCTGTGACCTTGCTGGCCTCAGCCCTGCTGGGTCTGAGCTACATATTACCAAATCAAAGCATGGAAAGTCAAAACCAGTTGGTTACATATAACCAGAAGTGTCTCTTAGGGGGCCTTTCCAAAATTTATCTTTCATATCATTCATTTTTCTCCCAAATAGGTCAACACACACACACACACACACACACACACACTTCTCACTAACTCAGCAATACAAATCATCCATAATATTCTACATTTACCTATTCCAACATTGACAGCAATGGAAAGCAGATTGTTGAAACAGTTTTAACAAATCTGGAGCAGTAGATTCTTTGTAGAGAAAATATTTCCACTTATCAAGAGATTTTGTTCCCTGAAGGGAAGTGAACAGCGTGTTCAAAGTTCTGACATCCTTATTAAACAAATTGGGAGAAATTTTCCCACTTTGGTAACATCCGGACTTGAATTGCTGCAACCGAAGAGGAAGCTTCTTGGGATTTTGACCTAACTCATAGCATTTTGAGAGCTGTGAGTAATTTACAAATGAAAACCTCTTATGGGAGAGATTCTAAATCTAACCAGGGCTACCTAGGTAAACAGATGCATTTACCTTGCTGATAAATAATTGCTATTGATTAATAATATCATGATGAATGCTAATTGCTAAATAATGCTTCTGAGGTATATTTGGACATGTTATGTGGGCATAGGAAGTAATAGCCACCCTCCTCGTATAATTGCTAGTACTGTAATTAAAGCCTGTCATGGATGGAAACTAACCTTGCCATTCCAAATAGTATTTAACTTAAATGTTTAAATAAAAATCCATCAAAGACCAAAGAAGACATTATCCTAAGAATGCTAAAAATATAAAAAATGATATCACCTTTCTGTACAAACGGCCGGCTCCTGTCTGGGGAGAAAATGTTGATAGAAATGGGACTTTACATTTTCCCTGTGCTCTGTCCAGAGGAACCAGAGGAAGGACTTGTTCTTTCTTTCACTTTCTTATTGGCACAATGGTGGAAGCACAGAGAATGCAGCAGTGCCTTGGTGTTCTGAGCTGTGTAACAAACTCACATGAGTTTAGTAACTTAAGCAACAGCCATTCATACATGATTCTATAAGCCAGAAACCTGGTAAGCTTGACTGAGTTCTTTGTATAGATTTTAAGGCCAAGGTCTTGGTTTTGGTTGTCTGGTGTTTTGTTTGGGGACCTGGGAGCGCTGCTTTCAAGCTGATTCAGATTGTTGATGGTTATAGGGTCTATAGGATCTTCTTTCCTTGCTAGATATTGACTGGAGGTTGTTTCTAGTCTGCTTTTCCTGTGCTTGTGTGTGACCTTCTTCATCTTCAGAGTCAGAAAATGTGTTTTGAATCTCTCTACTTCCAGCCAAAGAAAACTCTGCGTTTCCAGGACTGGTGTGATTACATTAGCTATATCTGAATGGCATCTCAGAGTCATCAGATTAGAAATCCTAACCACATCAGCACAATGCTGTTTGCCATGTAACATAACATTCCCACGGCCATGTCATCACATTACGTTTACAGATGTAGGAGTCAGGGTGGGAAATCTTGAAGGGGCACCTCAGGATTCTGCTTACCATGGGAGGAAGGAGCATGATCATGGGTCCTGTCATAATGGCATAACATTAAGTCAGTTTTCAAAAAGTCTGTTTCTAGCACAGGTTGATTACATAGTGACTAAGGACTTGGCTAAGTGTCTATCGACCTGAGCTAAAACCCAGCTCCTCAATGGTCACTTTGACCTTGAACAAGTTAAAGTTCTTTCTGCTAGAATGCTTTCAGCACTCAAGTATTTCCAATGATATTGCTGTAGTCCAGAACAGCTGGAGCATAACACAGATTCCATATTTTGCCAAACACTATTTTACCCTCAAGAAACACTAGAGCTGGAGAGATAGTACTGGGGTTAAGGCACTTATTGTGCATGGGGCCAACCCAAGAATCATGCCCCTCAAATCACATGCAAACTCCCGGGTTCTATCAGGAGTAATCCCTGAGCACAGATCCAGGAGTAAGTTCTGAACACTGCAGGATGAAGCCCCCAGCCCCAACAAATAGAAAGTGAAATACTAAATGAAAAGATTGAGTTCACGTAAAAAGAAAAATAAGCTGCTATGTAGGAATGCTCAAAGAAAATACATTTCCATCATGGCAAGAATTCTGAGTCATGCCCATCTAATCAGGATTACAAACTTCCTTCTAGTTTCAGGTGACATTCCTTATACTACTTCACAAACAAGTGAACATTAGGTGCTTTCAAGGTAAAGTGCTGCATTCATTGTAGCATTTATTTTTCCTTAACTGTTAAAACCATATTATCATTGTTTTTCACGTTCCTATCTGTATTTAAATGTGTCATTAACGTTTCAAGTGTTGACCCTGGTATAGGTTAAATTGTGTCATCTTTCCTAATACCCCAAAACCTCAAACTTTTACTTAGAAATTAAGTCTTTTTAGAGGTGATCAGTTAAAATGAGGTCATTAGAGCTGAGTGTGATCCAATATGAATGGGACATTTGACCCCAGAAGCAGAGTCTATGAAGAAGTTCTGGTCAAACGAACAAACAAATAACCAAACAAACAAAACCTATGAAAATGTGAAGACAGAGATCAAGGCAGGAGGCATCTACAAGCCAAAGAAATGCCAAAGATTACTCTATAATTTTATGGCTGGCCTAGGAAACTAATACATTCCCCAGACCATTTTTTCATTAATCTTATCATGTTTATTACATAATTTTTCATGGAAAAAACTTATATTTTAGCATAGCAATCACTTGATCACTTTAATCTCGTTATTCATCGATTTGCTCCAGTGGGCGCCAGTAACATTTCCATTGGACCCTATCACGTGCCAATGTAGCCCAATGGCATCTGGTTGATTCAGGAATATGAAGAGCCTCAAACCGTTCCTTCAGGGTCTTAACAAGGAAGTCTGACCATCTTGTAGGTGGGCGGCCACGTGATCTTTTGACATCCCATGGGATCTAGTCAGTAATGTCTCTAGTCCAGCGGTTGTCTCCAAATCGCATTACATGTCCAGCCCATCTGATTTTCGATGCTTTGGCAAACGAGACAGCATCCCTGATTCTGGAATAGCGACGGAGGTCAGAACTCCGGATTCCTTCTCTCACTTGAGTGAGTCGTGATATTCCAAGCATAGCTCTTTTGATTCCTCTCTGGGAGACCTGAATAGCATTCTCATCCTGCTTTCGTAGGGGCCCAGGTCTCTGAGGCGTATGTTAATGCAGGGAGAACGGTGGAGTCAAAGAGATGTGCCCGGAGCCGGAGGTCCTTTGTCCTTTTAGCTATTTCTTCGATGCCTTTGAAGGCATTCCATGCCACTCTCTTCCTCCTGCACAGCTCAGGTTTTAGGTCATTCATCATGTTGATTTCTCGACCTAGGTACACGTAACTGCTGCATTCAGAGATGTTTGTTCCATTGAGAGTGAATGGGGCCTCTGGAACTAGTTCATTCTTCATGAACATAGTTTTCATTAGATTCAGCTGTAGACCTATCTTTTCACATTCTCGGTCAAAGTCAGCCAGCATTTGTGCCGCTTGGCTAATGTTTGGCGTTCTTAGAACTATGTCATCAGCGAAGCGGAGGTGGTGTAGTTGCCGACCATCTATCTTCACTCCCATTCCTTCCCATTCTAATTGTTGCATGATGTTCTCGAGGGTGGTGCTGAAGAGTTTTGGTGAAATGGTATCACCCTGCCGAACCCCTCTTTTCACATTAATGATCACTTCTTTGTAGAATGGTGAGATCCTGGTGGTGAATCCGTAATACAGCTCACGAAGGATCTTGATGTATTGGGTTTGAACACCCTGTTTGGCTAGGGCTTCGATGACTGCTTCAGTCTCCACAGAATCAAAGGCTTTCTGTAAATCAATGAGCGTGAGACAGAGTGGCATCTTGTATTCCCTACAAACCTCAATGAGCTTGGTTACCGTGTGGATATGGTCGATTGTGCTGAATCCTTTCCGGAAGCCTGCTTGCTCGCATGGTTGTCCTTCATCTAGTGTTCTGCTAATCCTGTTCAGGATGACTCGTGTAAACAGCTTGTAGATGACAGACAACAGGCAGATGGGGCGATAGTTGCTGATGTCGTGAATGTCTCCCTTCTTGAACAGTAGAACTGTCCTGCTGGTTTTCCATTGGGAGGGCACCTTGCATTCGGACAGGTAGCATGTGAAGAGCTGAGCTAATGTATTGATGTGTACCAACGGCAGATTCTTCAGGTGTTCGGGTCTGACTTTTGTCTGGGCCTGGTGCTGTTCCCTTCTTTACCGACGAGATGGCATGTCGGATTTCAGAAGGGAGAACATTGGGAATGACATATCCATCCTGTGGAATTTGGTATGTGGGCAGGTGGATGTGGATATCAAAGAGATTTGAGTAGAAGTCCTGGATAATCTTCTCCATTGCCTTTCTGGAAGATGTGATAGATCCATCAAGGCGTCGGAGGGCAGTCATCTTGGTCTTATAGTTGGCAAAGGACAGGCGGGCAGTGCGAATGCTTTTCCCGGCTTCTGCTGCATCTTCCAGTATTTCTGCTCTTCTGTCTTTGAGGTCTTCTTTTATCGCTTCTCTGCACCGTTTAGCAAGCTTGGACGTTAGCATTTGGTCTCCTGAGGCTCGCGCCTTGCCACGTTGGCGAATGAGCTCGAGAGTTTCTGAAGACAGGTGTCCTTTTGTGTCTTTCTCTCTCTCGGCATTCTTCGCACAATCATGGAGGTGCTGAACCAGTGGGTTGTATTCTTCATCGATGTCGTCAATGATGGTATCTTCCCATGTTGCTGCAGTGGTGCCAAAGAGTTCCCAGTTGGTGGTCGTTCTGGGAGTTCTCTTCTTAAACTTTGCAGCCTTTTCTCCCCCGTTGCCGGAAGTAGAATTTTGCACGAAGGAGACGATGGTCCGATCCTGTTTGGAATTTGGGGACAACAGCTACATCGGTCAGACAAAACCGTCGATTGAAGATGATGTAGTCAATTTCATTGTGGAACTGTCTGCCAGGAGATTCCCATGTCCAACATTTCGCTTCAGCCTTCTGGAACTGTGAGTTCCCATGAATGGTCTTGGTGGACATGATGAACTCAGATAGTCTCTCACCCTCTTCATTCCATTCTAGGCCATGGGTCCCGATGTGGAGTTCTTCAGCCGATCTTCTTGGTCCTATCTTGGCATTAAAATCACCGACTATGATCTTGTAGAAGGTGTGATCTTTTTTATAGAACTTCTCCAATTCCATGTAGAATTTCTCAATTTCATCTTCTTTGTATGTGGATGTTGGTGCGTAGACAATGAAGATAGAAATTGCTGGCAGTGGGCCACATCTCTTCAAGTGTAATCGTCCTATTCGGTTTGTTAGGCATTCAAATGAATCGATGTTTACGGCCATGTTCGTGTTGACAAGGACACCAATGCCACCAATGCCTCTTTCGTCATATGTTCCAAGGAACAATTCTTCTCCGGTGTCAAATACAGCATGATGCAACTGACGCCTCCTCGTCTCAGTCAGACCAATGATGTCATACTTGATCTTTTTTGCTTGCAGCATCAGATCCTCAATATATGCTTCCGATGCCAGTGTAAGTGCATTGAAAGTACAGACAGTCATTTTAGTCCTTCTTCGTTTTGGCAGCCTAGGATGGCCATGAAATTTTGTCAGGCACTCCTTGTTTGCCTTTCTTACTGCTGCCATATTAAGGGCTCTTTTCGGGTCAGGAAAATAAACATTTCTGTTACTGGATTTGGCATATCGAACACACATCAGACAGCTTGCCAGGCTCTGCCATGTGGCGCTATGTTCTTATTACTTTGTGGGGCTCTCTTAGAGGGGTGGGTTGAATATTTACGGTAATTTGGAGGTAAATTGTGCGGCCCGCATAGCGGCCGCACCGCAACTGGGAAAGCTGGTTCCTGCTCTGCCGGGTGTACCTGTGTCTTAGGCTCAAGCATTCCCTGCGCTTGAAATACTCTCCTCTGAAGGGCGGGTCTCTGCATGGTGGGTCCTTGTAGGCTGGGTTTCTGACAAGCCAGGCTGGAGACTGGATTAATCTGCTGGCTGGAGACTGGATTAGTCTGCTGGGTGGAGATCTTACCTGCTGCAGAGTGTGGATTGTGAAGATTGCTGCCAGCAAGGTGTGGGGGGGTTTCTCTGGGCTCCTCCGAGGCTCCATCGGGATGGTGGACTCGGGTCGGAAGTTGCTCCCGTGGTCCATGGAATGCAGGGGTTCAACGGGGAAAGCTGGTTTCTGCTCTGCCGGATGTACCTGTGTCCAGCATAGCAATAGTATTTCATATATTGCATTCTTAATAGAAAGTACTGTATTTAAATGCTGTTTGGTTTCTGTCCTATTAGTTTTGTTGTTGTTTTGGGCCACAACTGGCAGTATTCATTTTACTTGTTTGTTTGGGGGCTCCACCCAAATGTATTCAGGGCTTCTCCTGGCTCTGTGCTCAGGGCTCACACCTGGCAGGGGTGGGTAGATCATGTGGTGCTGGAGATAGAACCTAGGTCATGCAACAAGTGCCTGATCCACTCTGTTTTTGTTCCAGATTTCATGCCATTTTTGAGAAGATCAAATGAGACAGTGCATATAAAGCAATAAACATGAAATCAAAACAAAAATATAAGTTATCATTGCTATTTGTTTTTTCCCCCAAAACTGAATGTTGGGCAGCTCTTAACAATAGTACAAAGGTTAAATGATCACTCTAAACTTCAGATAAGTAGCCTAAAGACTTTTTGTGATAATGATACTGTATTACAGGTTTATCAAAACAGTTATTTGGAACACAGCCATATGCTGTACAAACAGTATAGGATCTCCTCAGCATTCATTTGACCTGGATATTGATGAGACATTGCTAATTAGGATAGGTATTTTAGCAGGATTGTCAGTATTTTCAGCCTTTTG
Source organism: Cryptotis parvus (assembly GCA_021461705.1). NCBI lineage: Eukaryota > Metazoa > Chordata > Mammalia > Eulipotyphla > Soricidae > Cryptotis > Cryptotis parvus. The sequence continues at coordinate 141,391 of JAJIBD010001518.1, read as the reverse complement.
TGTTTGATGGAGCAACATGATGGCAAGACCCGACGCTGGTAGTTGAGGTTTTGTTGTCATGGTGGTAGGATCATGCCTAGTAGTATCAGTAGTCTCAGTAGTGTCAGAGGGATTGAATCCAGGCCCTCATACATTCGAGGAATGTGATCTACCACTCAGTCACATACATCCCTGGCTCTTAACTCTCTGCTTTGACAGAGCATCCTATAGAACTAGTGAGCAAGAGAGAAGTCAGGCTTTTCATGAGGGAAGTACATGCCCTAGGAAGGATGCTGAGTGATATGAGAGGCAGGAAAATGGCCTGGCATAGACCAGCATTCAAGTGGGTCTATGAACCCCTTCCATGCTGTGTTGGAGGTGGGAATCCAAAATGCTGACTCAGTGGAATATCTGGTGTTATTATATGCCTGAAAAGTAAGACATCTTTAGTTCAGATGTTCCTAATCAAGCTCCAGGATTTCAGGATCAGTCAGTGAGAGAAGGTGGATCATTAGAAATAAGAGATTTAGTATATGCCCCAATATATGCTTCCGTTGCCAGTGTCACGTGCATTGAAAGTACAGACAGTCATTTTAGTCCTTCTTCGTTTTGGCAGCCTAGGACAGCCGTGAAATTTTATCAGGCATTGCTTGTTTGCCTTTCTTACTGCTGCCGTATTAAGGGCTCTTTCGGGGTCAGGAAAATAAACATTTTTGTTACTGGGTTTGGCATATCGAACACGCATCCGGACAGCTTGCCAGGCTCTGCCATGCGGGCACTATATTCTCATTGCTTTGTGGGGCTCTCTCAGAGGGGTGGGTAGAATATTTGTGGTTGTTTGGAGGTAAAGGCGCGCGGCCGCTACGCAACGGGGAAAGCTGGTTTCTGCTCTGCCGGGTGTACCTGTGTCTGAGGCTCAAGCATTCCCTGGGTTTGAAATACTCTCCTCTGAAGGGCGGGTCTCTGCAGGGCGGGTCCTTGTAGTATATGCCCCGGATTTGGAGACAACCGCTGGACTAGAGCCGTTACCGACTGGATCCCACGGGATGTCAAAAGATCACGTGGCCGCCCCACCTACAAGATGGTCAGACTTCCTTGTTAAGACCCTGAAGGAACGGTTTGAGGCTCTTCATATTCCTGAATCAACCAGATGCCATTGGGCTACATTGGCACGTGATAGGGTCCAATGGAAATGTTACTGGCGCCCGCTCGAGCAAATCGATGAGTAACGGGATTCAAGTGATCAAGTGATCAAGTATATGCCCCAATGTTGCTGTTTATTTCTCAACCTTCAGCTTCCTTTCCTGTAGAGTAGTCCCAAGGACAGTCTACTTCTCAGGGTGCGGTCAGCAATACATTGAAGAAAGCTTTCGGAAAGGGTTCTCTATGCTAATAACAAAAGATAGTCCCCCATTTATTATCACTTGGGGGCCACATCTGCAGAGCTCAGGCTGCTTTTGACACTGACTCAGATCACTCCTGGCAGTACTCAAGGAAGCTCCTTCAGAAGTGGGTATTGAACCAGGGTAATCCACATGCAGAGCAAGCGCCCTAACCCCTGTTCTCTCTTTCGAGCCCTTTTATCCCTTCTCTATAGGGGCTGTCATGGGCCATTTCCCCACCAGGAATGCCCTTTCTATGGCAGCCGGAGGAACCAGAGAGACAAAGCTCTGACCCAAGACTTGATTTTCTTGTCCCATGCTTTTCTCTTATGTATCTCAAGGCTCGGTGTCTTCTGTACCTTCCATGCTTTCCCTCCTACCTTACATTTTCCTGTGCACCTTCCCCTCTTCCATCCTCTTTCCACCGGATGATCACCTGGCAGATGCCTGGGTTTGTTCTTTTCCTATGCCCACCAGAAGCAAATCTTCCCATTGTTAAATATCTACTGGTGGTCAGTTGAATCAGAGTTCATATCCTCCCATTCCCAAGGTGAAACAACATCTGCATATGGAAATCTAAGTCTGACCCTGGGAGTTCTTGTGCCCATATCTCCCAGTGTTGGTTCATCTCAGCAATAAGAAAGTGACACTCTCTGACCTCTGCTGGCCTTTACTGTCCCATCTCAGTCTCACCTGGCCCTTCCTACCCATGTTTTCATCCAGTCATACTGGCCTTTGTAGGTCTACCCCAGGCATACAGTCACACAGAACTTCTCTGTGTGAACACTGTAACCTCAGGTTTCATGTTTATTTCTCATAGTTTTTGAGTTTCTGTTGTATCTATGATACAGCCAGAGTCTATATCTGTGACTCTCTAAATTCATTGGACCTAGTACACTCTTTTCAGAAAAAAAATTATACACTGCCCTCAGGAAATCTACTTCTTTAAAAGAATATACTAAGAGCAACCCAGTTGCACTACTGAACCCCCTGGATCTTTCATGTGTCTGACACTCCAGCAGCAGTGTTATTACTCACTTTGAGAGACACTAGTCTAAACCCTGGTATTTGTGAATGTTAACCTGATATGGGCAATTCTGTATTTGGGTGAAGGATCTTTTAGGTAAGGAGCTGTCCCGGGCTATCAGGTGGATCCTTCCTGCATCCCAGGCAGTCTCCTCAGAAGAGAGACAGATAAAGGCAAACCAGAACCTAGTATCATAAGAGACCCCCCGCCAGACCACAGGGCCAAAGACTAGGAAGCTCCAGGGCAAACATTACTGAGCACTAACCATTATGGGAAAGAAGATCAGATTGGTCCTGAAAAGCAGGATGGAAGAGGGTGCTGTTGGAACCGTTCTTACAGAACTGTGAGAAAATGGATTTCTCTTGCTTTTTTTTTTTAATTTTTATTTTTACAATTACAAAAGATACACAATTAAAAAGTTCATATTTGGGTTTTGGTCATACAGTGTTCCAGCACCCATCCCGCCACCAGTGCCCATCTCCCACCACCAACGTCCCCGGTTCCCTCCCCCTCCCCCAGCCCTCCTCCATGGCAGGTTATTTCTTTCCCTTTCTCTCTCTTTTTCTTTTCCTTCCCTTCCAGATTGCGGATTACAGAACATACATTAAAGGGTTGTCATGTGTATCTTTTTGCCTCTATTTAATGCTCAGTTCTAGGTTGGCATTAGTACCCTCGACAATTGTTAGCACACTGTTCCATTTTCTGTCTTACCTAGCCTCTGACTCCCACACATTTGCGACAACTTCCACCTTTGACAAGACCTCCTGATATATGTTTCACTTGACCTTGGATATTGGTATCTTAATATGTACATATATATTTATGTTATGCAGATAAATGCAGTCATTCTGCATCTGTCTCCTTCTGGCTAATTTCGCTCAACATAATCTTCTCCATGTCCATCCATTTATAGGCAAATTTTATAACTTCATTTTGGCCTAACAGCTGCATAGTATTCCATTGTGTAGATGTACCAAAGCTTCTCTATCCAGTCATCGATTCTCGGGCACTCTGGTTGCTTCCAGATTCTGGCTATTGTGAATAATGCTGCTATGAACATAAAAGTAGGGATGGTGTTTCAGCTGAGTATTTTTGGTTTCCCAGAGTAGATTCCCAGGAGTGGTATGGCTGGGTCAAATGAGAGTTCAATTTCTAGTCTTTGGAGGAATGTCCATATTGTTTTCCAGAAAGGCTGTACCAGCCGGCATTCCCACCAACAATGGATGAGTGTCCCCCCTTCCCCACATCCACGCCAGCACTTGTTGTTCTTGCTCTTTTGAATATGTGCCAGTCTCTGTGGTGTAAAGTGGTATCTCATTGTTGTTTTGATTTGCATCTCTCTGATGATTAGTGATGATGAGCATTTTTTCATGTTTTTTGGCCATTCGAATTTTTTTCCTTGCTGAAGTTTCTGTTCATTTCTTCTCCCCATTTTTGATGGGGTTGTTTGTTTTCTTCTTGTAAAGTTCTACCAGTGCCTGATAAGCCACGCAGTTGGAGGTGATTTGTCAACGTAGCCACAGGAATGTGTAACAACTCAGCTCAGGTCTCATATTTATCTACAACTACCCCATATATACAAACCCACTCTTTCATGCACTAATACACACAGGCGTATGACTCTCACTCTCTATTCTATGTACTGCTTTTGTCTTCAAAGCATGGATCACTTCCTGACATGATTTAATAACCAGTTTATTTTGCATATTGTCTGTCAACTATGCTATAATCTCCGCCCTGTAAGGTCAGTGACTTTGTTTTATTTACTGACATACCTCTAGAGTCTAGAAAAGTTGAAGCTCGGGAGGTAGTGTGCATGCCTTGCAAATGGAGGTCCCTGCCCACTCCCAGCCTAACATAGTATGGTCCTGGTGGCTTTCTGCACAACCCCAAAGGGCTGAGAGGCTCTAGAGTTCTCCTGAAACAGAGTTTGGGTGCCCTGTTCCCAAAAAGAAAGTGTCATCTCAAAATTAAAGCTATTCAATATTTAGTTAATAAATGGAGGGATTCACTTCTTATTGCATAAAGAGCCAAAAGATTTGAAATTAGAATTTGTTTTTAATTTATTTTATTATTATTTTTTTTTTGGAGTTGGGCCACACCAGGTGATGCTCAGGGATTATTCCTAGCTCTGCACTCAGGAAATACTCCTGAAGATGCTTAAAGGACCATGTGCCAGGTTTTAGAATCTGAGTCAGCTGCATGCAAGGCAAATATCTACCCTCAGTACTATCACTCCAGTCATAAGAATTTGTATTTTAATACCTCTTCACAACCACCAATGTTACTGAATAATCAAAAATTTTTGATGAATATATTCATTCAAATGCTGTTTGGAGCACTCTCCAGAGATCAGAGACAGATGTATGTATTTGTGAGGGGTGGTGGACGAAGGGAGAAGAGGACTCCATGTGTTTGTCTTTGCATCTATTTCAGGCAGAGCCAAGTGTTAATATTTTGGGATTCAGAAGAAAGTAAGCAACTGTCTTCCAGTCTGTCCACGTCTGCCAAGCTGAGTTTGAGTTTTTCTTTTCTTTACTTTACTTGTTCTTTTATTTCTTTATTTTCTTTTGAGTAATGAATGTATAGTCTTTCCCTGTCACAGCTCCAACTGATGTGCAATCTTTCCTGATACCAATTTTCTACCCAAGAGTCTTGATAAGCAGTGAATTAAATGGGGAAAGAGGATTCTCTTTGTCCTTGATGATGATGATGATGATGATTATAGTTTAGATAACATGGCTACTATAGTGTTAATGTTTATGATTTTTATTATGTATGAGTTTTCTGAAATTTCACCACCACTGAAGTGCCTATAGCCTGTCACTACTACAGGATTTTGTTTAAATGCTTGCTAATCCAACAGATACAAATGAGTCTTTCGGGCAGAGAGTGATCAATCACAGCAAAAGTTACACCTGTGTTTTTTGGCACTATCCTTTACCGATGTTTTGTTGAACACTGTGAATCTCAGGGGATTAGTGATTTTAAGATGGGAAGACTGGTGTTCCACACTTTCTCTCTTGATCTTTTGATACAGATTCCCAGCTTGTAGTTCTTCCAAGAGGCAACTAATGATGCTCTGCAAGTGTGGATTCTGTGAGACTGGTGTGTGCTATCTGGTGTTGTAACACTCTTGGGATAAAAATTTGATTAAACCCAGAAAAAAATTTCATTTGCCAGAAGGCTCTTGGTCTCCTGAGAAAATCAGAAATTTAGACAAATCATACAGTAATGTGATAAGTCCGTAGGAGGCAATATTGGAACCTGGTCTTAAAGGATGAGTGGAAATTCATCAGACAGAATATGAGAAAGAGGTTCCTGGTGGAGGACCAGTAAGATCGAGGAAAGTCTTTGCTTCATTTGGAGGAATATGCGTGCTTCTGGAGGGGACAATACACACCAGATCCTGAGGATCCGTGATGCTGCTAAAGGTACTGAGGGTGTTTGTCATTTCATCTTTGCTAGGGGTGTGTGTAGATAGAGGAGGGAGATGAGCAGAAGAGGGACATTGGTTTGGTGGCTAAGGTGATATTTCAGAAAGAAGAGTTAAAACTCTGACAAAGAAAATGATGGTTAAACCCAGAAAATGGGACAGGACAAGGAACTGGTGCATGAAGGAAATTGTAATAGAAACTCGAAGAGCAGCGGGTCTGGAAAATGAGATTATGGAATGATTCTGAAGCTCAGCATCACACCGGTTAAGCTCTTCTAGTAGTTATTATAACTGATGGAATCGAGTGAGAGAAATCTCAGTGTTGGCCAAGAGTACTACCGAGAGAGACACGTTGGTTTTAGAGACAGTTTTCCATGATGTTGTTGACAGTTGTGCTATAGAAGCAAAATATATTTACCAGAGAGAAATATTTGAGCACCAATATCAAAGTTACTCTTTGAACACATCTATTGAATCACATTATTTTATAGCATTAAGAAGCACCAAGAGTAGGCACAAACCATGAAAACACTCTTAACATCTGTTTCTAAAAGGAGACCCAACATTTTGCAATAACCTAGAAAAAGGAAGTCTAAGGAGGCAATAGAGTAACCAGGAGCTAGTATCTTTTGGGGAAGCCCTCTGGTACCATGAAAGATTCTGGGCCAACCCAGCTGCTCTGGTCCTGTGATGCTCATAGTACTTGGGCCATCTTGGTGGTGCTGGGGGCCTTCAGGGCTGCACCCAGTGATGCTTCAGGAATCAAACCCCAGATCAGGTGCATGAACCATAACTGCTATTCTATCTCCTGGCCCCAGGAGTAAGTAACTTGAAAGTTCTCTTCCCTTCACCAATCCCATCCTTGCAACTGAAATGTTAGCCTTCATCTCATCACTCATTCTCCATCTTTTCCATTTCCCAAAACAGCTCTTGACCAACCTGCCAGTGGGGGCTTTTTCTTATTTTTTAATATTTTATTATACCACCATGAGATATACAATTGCAAAGATGTTCATAAGATGTTCATATTTGGGTTTCAGTTATGCAGTGTTCCAGCACCCATCCCTTCACCAGTGCCCATTTCCCACCACCAATGTCCCTGATTCTCTTCCCCTTCCCCTAGCCTGCCTCTTTGGCAGGTTCTTTATTTCTTTCTCTTTCTCTTTCTTTTTTTCCTTCCCTTCCACATTGTGAATTACAATACATACATTAGGAGGTTGTCAGGTGTATCTTTTGCCTGTATTTAATGCTCAGTTCTAGGTTGGTATTAGCACTTTCGACAATTGTTAGCACACTGTTCCATTCTCTGTCTTACCTAGGCTCTGACTCCCACACGTTTGTGATAATTTCCACCTTTGGAAAGGTCTTTGACAAGACCTCCTGATCCATGTTTCACCTGACCTTGGATATTGGTATCATAATATGTATGTACATATATATTTATGTCATGCAAATAAATGCAGTAATTCTATATGGGGGCTCTTTCAACTCCACCTGTGATTTGGATTCTGCGTATATATTCCTGAACTAAGAACAGAATTTTCCAAAGAGGGTCCTGTACCATCTGTGCTATTGTTTTCTCATCATCATTCTTAACCATTATTCCTTAACCCTATAAGAAAGGAGTCAGAATCACAAATTGCATTCTTTCTTCACCTGGAGCTAGATCTCATTCCTTCTAAGCTTGCCCTTCATCAGTTTACACTTTTAACAAATGAAGAATCCATTTTTCTCAAAACAGTTATTAATATGGCTCTCAGGATAAAAGAGTTGGGGACCTCTCGGCTATTCACAATTTAATGAAATCCCTTTTACTCATTATATGATACTGATACCCAAAGTATGGTTCATTAACCAGTTCAAGAGTATTTGTAAATGTTCATAGAAAATTGTCATTGTCACACCTCTGATAGGTTCAGTAGATTTTTCTCAAAGATCAGAATTTGGACTGAGTCAAATCGTGAATTGATTTTTTTTTAATCTTCTCAACTGAAGAACCTAGTTTTCTCTGAAGATGACTGGGAACACTATTTATTCACCAGAAAATGGTCAATAAAATCACATGGTCAGAAAATACCTGTATTTCCATTTAAAAACACAAATTCTATGGGCTGGAATATGTTCTAGTACTCACTTTACATGTGTGATACCCTGGGTTTAATTCTTGGCAACCCACCATCTCCCCATCCTGCTAAATGCAGATTTTGCAGATTTTATGATTCTAACCCTCTTCTCCCCCATCCTTGAACTTAATGTGTCAGAATCTCTCAGGGAGGACCTGTAAAATATGCATTTTAAATAAGCAAACTATTTCTTCCTTTAGTGTTAGATAAAAGCCCCACAGCATCTAGTAGTTATTTATGCTGGTTAGAAGATAGTTTGGGGAAGAATCTATTCCCAGGTCAATCATTTGTACTCCACATAAACTCTTGTCCTTAGGGTCACTGACTACATTTATCACCAGGAGCGCACCTGGGGATTCACCTTCAACAGTTGAAAATGCACAACATTTTTCTGCCTTAATGCCACCATCAAATGAAAAGAACTCAAATCTAGAACATAAACTAAATAGAGAACTATAGACAAGGTGGGAGAAACAAGATATCTGTAGCTGTTTAGTAAAGGGATATGCAGTGAATTACATAGTAAATTATACATGAATACATCGCCAGGCTACATCATTCTATAATAAATTATATATGAGCATATCACTAAATTTGTGTAGAACTTAATATTATTATATATATGTATACATATAAAGGCTAATTATGTTCACTACCATTTGCTTGTTTAACAAATTACATTTAAGAACAGTGTAACAAATGGATAAATGGATTTCCAGAATTTGTCAGTTTTTTATCTGAGTGGTTGTGCAAATACAAAGTTTGCTTTTTTGGATGAAATCATATAAAACAGTGACTCTTAAACATGAATAAGTATTTGGCCTCTCCTTCGGCTCTCCAGAGAAAATTTACAGATTTCTGAACTTGTCCCAACTGTCTTCAGGCACCCAGAAAAGTCAGATCCCAAGATCTGTATTTTTGAGCTTTTCACATGACTTAGAAGTCCAGATGGAATCTAGGATTCACTTATATAACGACATTGTTGTTAGGATATTAAAACCAGGCATGGAAGTCCCTAAGAGAGAATTGGAACTGATGGAGGTAAGGAAAGCTCTGGGGGAAACAGTGTGTTTGGGGAATGAAATATTACATAAATGGTACTTGGCAAAAATATGTAAATGAGCATCTGCTAGTGGGTAGTTAACAACATGGCTCCTTTAATTGTGCTGCTGTGCTGCCGAGACCAGGGACTGTGTGCATCTGAATATCTGTAATGAGCAAAGATTTTGATTGCAATAGCCTTTGTAAAGTCAATCAGGCCTGGAGGAGAAAGAAGCAGTCAGGTCTTGGGCAACTTGGTAAAAGCATCTCTCCTCTTCTGTTGTGCCATGTATCCTGGTGTAAGGAGGTGCCCAGCAAAAGTTCTGCAGACTGTATCCCCTGGCAGACTGGGGAGGAGTATGGCTGAGTAGGCTCAAAGGCTCAGGATCCCAGCTATGGTGGTTTCTAGCTATCAAGGCAGCAAAGGTGCTGGGGAAAGTGCGGGAAAGTGAACAGAGCAGCCTCCTGCTGGAAAGGTTGGTGGCAGGCTGGAGTAAGGCTGGGGCAGGCAGGAGGGGAGCTCTTGTTCTCAGCAGCAAGAGCCCAGAGCTCGCTGGGAAGTGACCCACAGCACTCTGGCCAGTTCCATTGCAGCGACTGGTCCTTGGGAAATGAAAGTGATTTCTTATTCTTCAGCTCCCTGCAGATGTAGGCTCTGCTGAAAAAGAGAATTCAGTTGAATGCAACTTGCATCATCAAGTGCCTGCTCTGTTCCAAACCCTATGTCCCAGGGTAAAACTGTGGAAATGAAATAAACAGCTCCAGTTCCCAAAGACTTCAGAGACAGCAGCGAGAGGCAAATGTGTAAACAGCTGCTGAAAATAAAATAAGGAGAGAGAGTGGAGCAGGATGCGTCAACTTGCGGGGCTGACCCAGGAAACAGCAACTCATTCTGCTTGCAGCCGTCCACAGGGAAACATGCAGATAGAAAGTCATATTTGAGCTGGATCTTCTGGAATATTTGGGGGTTTGCCAGGAGCAGGAGAGACAGGGAGCCAGACAAACCAGGGTGGGCTATAGCATGGGTTATAGTACCCCAGGTACAAGAGTTGGAGGCTTTCTGTTTGTTCTAATAAAAAGGATAGATTTTTGGGACTGGAGCAATAATACAACAGAGAGGATGTTTTCCTTGCACACAACTGACCTGGGTTTAATCCCTGGGATACTTATGGTATCCCTGAGCACAGAGCCTGGAGTAATTCATGAGCCAATGCTGCCAGGTGTGGCCCAAAAGACAGAAAAGTAAAAAGAAGGTCGATCTCCAGGGAGGCACTGAGTGCACTGGGAGACACTCTCTTTTATCTTTGCAGGGAAAAGAGAGTTTTGGGACAGAAGAAATAATCCACTCTCAGTAGCATGTGGAGCAACTATGATTCTTCTGATGTGGCCCCCGGTAAAGGAGTGCTGTGCAGAGGTCAGGTTACTGAGATGTTCAGATGCGAGTTGTAGGGTCCTGAGGGAAGCCCCTCATCTCATCTTTGGAATAAATAAAAAAGGCTAGAGTAGAAAAGAAACTTAGAAATCATGGTAGCTGCTCAGATTGCAGCACATGGTGCAGTGGGGACTTTATACTCACATACTCACACAGGAAACGTGACTCAAAATGGGCTTGTCTTTATGAAGTACAAGCCATTCCAATAGCTTCTTTCCTTTCTTAGATAAAAGACAGACCTAACTTTTAGAGCTGCTTTAGTGTTTCAGCAATGTTGAGTATATAAAAAGGTACAGAGAATCCCCTCTTGCTTGCTGTCCACCACACACACAGCCTCTACCATTACTGTCAAACCGTCCAGCACGAGCTGCTTGTTAAATCTAAGGGGTGTCCTACGTATTATCACCAGAATGAATAGAACACTTCAGTGTGAATCATTGGTGTTGTGTGTGAATTGTTGGTATTGTCTGTTCTGTAGATTTGCCTAAATGTATAATCACTAGGATCCACTACAGAAGTGTCAAAGCTGAGTTGGTTTTCTAGTTTTCTGTTTTTTTTTTCCTTTTGGGTCACACCCAGCAATGTTCTGGGTTACTATGGCTCTGCACTCAGGAATTACTCCTGGTAGTGGTTGAGGGACCATAAGGGATGTCGGGGATTGAATCCAGTTGACTACATGTAAGACAAATGCCCTCCTCTCTGAATTATAGCTCCATCCCCAGGCAGAGTCTTTTTTAAAAAAAAATATTTTATTATTTCCACCATGAGATATACAATTACAAAGATGTTCAGAGTTGTTTTAATGTCCTAAAATTCCTCTGTGCTCTAACTCTTCACCCCTTCCACCACCGGTTTCTGACAACCATCCATCCATCTTTTTTTTTTTTTTTTTTTCGGAGTTGTGGGTTTCTGGGGCTGGGGGGGGGGGGGGGGGGGGGGTGGGGGGGGGCCCCCCGCGGGTCCCCCCCCATCCTACCGTCTCCATCATTCTGCCTTTTACAAATTGTCATATTATTGCCATCATAAAAATGAAACCTCTTCATTTTGACTTCTTTCACTGAGTAGTACATCTCTTAGTAATATTTTTCTAGTACAGATCAGGCCTTTGTGAACCATGTTCTGTCTAAAATGTTATCACCATACCCAGTATCGTCATCTAGAGTTTGCCTTGAGTTAATTTTTGTGAAGGGCACAAGGTCCATGTCTACACCCAGTTTCGCATGTAGAGATCTGGTAGTTGCATCCTGGTTTGTTGAAAAGACAATCTTTGTACTATTATATTGCTTTTTGCGGTCATTCTTTTTTAAAATAACAGCTTCAAGAACTTGTTAGATAGCAGCTTCCCGGAGTGGGAAAAAGAGATCAAAGTTGAGCTCTCAATACATAGATGAAAATGTTGAAACCCAAAGAGGGGACTCGGAAGGTCACAGATTTAATGCAGATGGACTCCATACTGGCTTTTGGTCACCAAGTTTAGTGCCCTTGGCTCCATCCTCCTTTTGATTTTTCTTTACAATGAAGATGTACAGCCTCCTGCAGCTGATCAAGCAGCACAAAGTACCCTCTCTGAGATACAGCCCGAAGCTCACACTCCCTCATCCCTACTGCAGGGACCAGGGATGTTTGTCCTAGCGATTCATAGTTTGCTTGATAAATACAAGTACGCAGCCTGTTGTGGGGACCTTTGGTGGAGTCTGTGATTCTTCTGTACTTTCAGACAACAAACAAGTATTACTGTCTTACAACTAATGTTTACTCAGTTGTAATGTCTTATAACTAATGTTTAAGTGGGAGAGGGAAAGAAGGGAGGAGGTGTAAATTGTTCCCTACTACTATCTAGTATCCCAGGAGTTAGTTGCTCTTGAAAGAGAAGAGACACACATTGAAAAAATCACTTAACTCATTCAAGAAGTGCTTAGCAAAGTCACCTTTCATCCAGCTCAATGATTCCAAAAGTCAGTGATAACTACTCCCCTAAGGGGTACTGGAACAAACCAGGGTGGGTATAGCATGGGTTATAGTACCCCCAGGTGCAAGAGTTGGAGGCTTTCTGTTTGTTCTAATAAAGAGGATCGATTTGGGGACTGGAGCAATAGTAAAGCAGAGAGGGTGCTTTACTTGCACACAACCGACCTGGATTCGATGCCTGGGATCCATATGGTATCCACCAGGAGTGATCCCTGAGCAGAGCCTGGAGTAAGTCATGAGCCAATGCTGCCAGGTATGGACCTAAAAAATACCAAAAAAAAAGAAGGTAGATTTCCAGAGAGGTATTGAGTAATTTTTTTTCTTTCCCTAACAAAAGGGGTGGTAAGTAGAAAAAATAAGCTTGAGAAACTTCTGATCAATACAAGACTTGGATAATACTGAGGATCAAAGATGAATCAGATACAATCATTGCTGCTGAGGAGCTCATAGTACAGTGGAAAGAAAAATGAAGAAATCAGTTCTTTTAAGATACAGTGGTAAAAGTGTGTCAGAGTGTGGTAAAATGGGTGTGTGGGGAAAAGTGATGATTGTGTCAGAGTGGAAGATTGGTGAGAATGTGTTAGGGAGAGGAGAATGGATCACACTTTAAAGAAGAAACAGGCTTCTGAAAGAATGGTGAAGCGTCCGATGTAGTGGAGACAGTAAATTTATAGACAGTAAATTTAACAGAGCGTGACTGGCTCTGCATGGACCATAGTCTGGGGGACCAAGGACTAGGAGCAGAAAAGGATGGGCCTAGTTTATGGAAAAAAGATGCTCCCTTGGTGTTTTACCCCTCTGGAGAAGCCCTTGTCCTTTCTTGATTCATTTCTTTCTCTCCCTCACATATCTCTAAGTAAATTCTTTTAAGTAAGAACTATTTTTCTTCACTAAAAGAATTGAACTCTTGACCCTAAGAGTTGACCAGCTATCCACACATCCATTGATCCCACCGAGTTCACAGTACCACACACTCCACTCATCCCACTGACCCCAAACATCCCATACATCCCACAAATATGACCAGCACCGTACATATCATGTATCCACACATTCCAAACATCCCACACAACCCACATCCCACACATCACACACATCCACATTCCACACAAGCATACATCCCACACACATCCCACTAATCCTACTACTCAACCCACACATCCCACTAATCCTACTCAACCCACTCATCCCACACATCTCATGTATCCCACCTATCCCACTGATCCCACATATGCCACTGATCCCACCGATCCCACTGATCCCAGTCACTCCATACATCCCACTAATCCCACACATCCAAATGCATCCCACACATATCCCACACATCCCACATGTCCCACATCCCACATGTCCCCACATGTCCTACATATCACACATGTCCCACATGTTCTGCATATCCCACATGTCACACATGTCCCGCATCCACATGTCCCACACGTGCCACATGTCCCACATATCCCACATGTCCCACACATCCACATGTCCCACACATCACACATGTCCTACACATCACACATGTCCCACATGTTCTGCATATCCCACATGTCCCACACATCCCACATGTCCCACACATCCCACATGTCCCACACATCCCACATGTCCCACACATCCCAATGTCCCACATCCCACATGTCCCACATATCCCACATGTCCCACATCCACATGTCCCACACGTGCCACATGTCCCACATATCCCACATGTCCTACACATCACACATGTCCCACACATGCCACATGTCCCACACATCACACATGCCCCACACAATCACACATATCCCACACATCACACATGTCCCACACATCCCACATGTCCCACACATCACACATGTTCCACATATCCCACATGCCCCACATCCCCACATATCCCACACATCACACATATCCCCTCAACCCACTGATCCCAATTACCCCACACATTCCACATATCCCACACTCATCCCATTGATCCTACACATCCTCCAGATTGCATAAATCTCACTCATCACACTCATCCCATACTAATATCAGTCATGCCACGTATCCCACACATCCCACTTATTCTCACACATTCATCTTATTCCACACAGCCCACCAGTTTCACCAATTCAACACATCCTATACTTCCCCTAAATGACTGGGAAATAGTACTTTTGTGAAACACACATTCTTTGCCCCACTCCCACTTGCTTGCTTTAGTCATGTTCATTCACTCTTGTCCCTCCCTCTTCCAAATTCCTTCCTCCCTAATTTCACTCCATCTTTCCATTTTTCTCTTCCTTCCCTCACTTCTTTCTTTCCTCCCTTCCTTCCTCCATCTTTTTTATTAAAATTCACCTTTTTTCAGTTATGTAAAGTCATAACCCATAATCTAGACCAGTAGTTCTCAACTACAAGCTATTATATTTCCCACGATATATTTGGCAGTTCTAGAAACATTTCTGATTGTTAGAATTTGGGCAGAGCATTTGTAGTGGTACCACTAGCTCTCAGGTTCTGATGAATATCCTACAGTGAACAAGATAATTCCCTGTATAAAAGAGAATTACCTGGTCCGAAATGTCAGTAGTTCCGAGGTTGGAAATTTTGCTCTAGACTCTGATAATAATAAATCTGTCACCCACCCATTAGTCTGCCAAATATTGAACTATGCCACCCGCATGGCAGAGCCTGGCAAGCTACCCGTGTTGTACTTGATATGCCAAATACCAGTAACAATTATAGACCTCATTCCCATGACCTGATGGAATGGTTTGAGGCTCTTTATGTTCCTGGAGGACAAGCAGATGCCCTTGGGCTCTACTAGCAATGGACAGGACATATGGAGATGTTACTGGTGCCCGCTTAAAAAAAATCAATGATGAGCGGGAAGACAGTGATAGAGTGACAGTGATTTTATATTTAATCCCCATAGCAACACTGCAGGGAAATTAATTTTATCCTTAGATAAAACCCTATAGATAACCCTATAGATAACCTATGTCATGGGCTACCTTATAGATAGCCCATGATCGCATAGCCAGAATTACAATCAGATTCTGATTCCAAAACCTGTGCATTTATAAGTCTGTTCCACCAATTTTGTTTTTCTTGTAAAACTGTGGCCAGTGATACAGTTCTACCTTTCCCAGATTTATGATAAAAATGTTGGGAAATATTGAGTTGTGAACTAAAATGCACTTTAGATACCATTGGGCAAAGGTGAGAGTGATTTGCAAGATCCCCTCTGACTCTCAAATACAAATGCTGTTGGTGAATGTAACCAAAATTAAGTATTTTTCTATCGTGATGGACATATGATGTGGGCCTTAAGTTACAATTTCTTAATCCCTAACTATCATAATTTGGCCATAGTACTTTGGTGTTTCCCTTTTCTGCCTTTTCTGTAGTTCATTCCTCATCTTCTTGGGTTTAATAATATTTGCTTTTTTCTCCAAAATGTCATCTTAAAATACACCAAAGTCCTTCCAAGTCCTCTCTCTGGATATTGGTGAGGAGTTTATATGAAACTTTCAAGGAAGAACACTCAGGACTGTTTTCAGACTGTTAGATACACCTTAGTAGAACTATGATTATTATAAGTACCTCCTTGGATAATCCACACTGCACATTTTCCCAGGAATCCACAGAAGAGACATGTAGCAGAGATTTTTACCATTGAATATCACACTTCTCACCGCTGGGACCTCAGAACAGCCTGTAGAGCTTTGATTTGACCTTTATCACAGATCTTGCTCCAAAGAAAGCAGACAAAATTGAACCCAGCAGCAAAGGTCTTCTTATCTTCTTTTATTCAGTGTCAGGGATCAAGTACCTCATTTCTGGATCGAAATGGAGTGATGTCGTTTTCCTTTCACTTTTTAAACCTTGACTGATGTCAACTCATTTGCTGAGAGGGGTTGTAGAGAATGGACACAGTCTTTTGGAGAGCACTTGGGGATCACTGAAGCTAGGTGGGCTTTTGATTACCTGGAACCCTCAGCAGGCGTCAAAGAACACAGCAAAAAAGACAAGGGAGTCTTCTGTCAGCACAGTCATTCTGCATGTTGTTGGATTGGTGATGTCCATAGTCTCAAAAAGAAAGTAATTGACTGAGCCAGAGAGATAGTAGGGTAAAGTATTTACTTTTGCATACTGCTTACCTCAGTTAAATTCTCAACACAAAACAAGCTCCCCAATTATTGCCAACAGTGAACTCTTAGCACAGAGCCAGAATTAAGTCATGAGCAGAACAAGGTGTGCACCCCCTCCCGCCTCCACCAGATTAAAGAGCATAAAAATGATAAAAAGTAAATGAGTACTCTTTGTATATGTGGGGAGAAGGTGTTGGGCCGCACTCAGTGCTGCTTAGTGGACTATGTATGATTCCAGGGATTGAACCAGGGATGGCCATGTACAAGAAAGTGCCTTAATCCCAGGTCCTAGCTTTCTGACACCAGTTTTAAAAGATGTTCATTGTTTGTATCTAAAGAATTCACCAGGGAAGATCTTGGAAGGTGGAATTTGAGTGAACTCAGTAAGTTATTCACTTCCTAAATTGTCTTCAGCACCAGACTTGATCTTCTCTATTTTAAGAGGTTTCGTGTTCCGTGCTTTGAAGGGGAAATTAGAAAGCCCAGTCCAAACTCTGGGTCAGGTCCCCAGGGAGCTTTCAGGTGCTGTCTTTCCTTACACTGTGGCTTAGTCTCCCCCGGATAATTATTCCATGATCTCCAAAACTGTCATGCCGTTTGGTGTCCAAAATTTCTGCAAGGCTCACATGGATCCCCTCTGGTGCTTGCCTGACTGACGCCTGCTCCTTTGGTAAGAATAGATGTGTAGAGCAACTCTTTTGAGTTGATTTTTTTTGCTCTTCCTATCCACCTTCAAGGAGACGCATCTTACTTACACCACCCATGGACACCCCAGTTGTATCCCCCAATTCTCTGGTTCTAGACTGTGATGGAGAAATCTTATATAACACCCAAGGCTTCCCTTCTGTTCCCTTCCATTTCTGATTTCATCCCTTCACTCAAAGACTTTCACGTGTTTAATAAATCCTGACAATCATACTTACTGCGTGTCCGCATCCCCACTACTGTTAGGTAAAAATACCTGTGACAGAGCCGTGAGAATGTCCTGATGCCATTTTATCTCACAAAGTCACTGAGAGGTTAAGTGACCAAATAGCCCAGAGAGAACAGCACACAGCTGATATTTGAACCCCAGCTTAAGAATCCTGACAAATAAATAGTACCTCACCTAATTGTTTAGGAGGTGATGAGACTCTCCACTGTACTGAGATTAGGAGAAAACATAAATGCATGAAGTAGTATGGGGAACCAAAGCAAATTTCTGGAATTTTGCAGTAACATCCTTCTTTCTAAGCTAATCCCATTTCTCAGCCTTTTCCTAAATTCTCTCAACAAATAGATCTCAGTACAGTCTGAGAAATTTTGTAGCCTTTGTTCTTCCTTAGGAGGGTCCAGTGCCTCTGAGTAGAAGTCCTATTTTCTCCTGGGGTTTATGAACAGGATCCATAATGACTAATGCAGGGTCAACCATTAATAGAGCAGTTAGTGGTTGGGATATAGGTTTTCAAGTCTAAATGTTGTGGGTGAAAGGCCCAGCGTTGCCTAGCCCTATGACATCAGGCAAATTATTTAGAATCTCTGAGTGTCAAGAGATTCCAGCTTGATAGAAAGAAAATAATTACTGTATCTTCCACTTCCTTTCTTGGGGTGGATCCTGGGTCAGGAGCTCACATTGGAGTAACAATCAACTCACATCCGGTGACTTAATGAATAGAGATTTGCTTTTCACTCAAGCTCATATTCAGTGTTCACCAGCAGAGAGATTTACTCCTTGCACTTAGACAGGTTGATGAGGCCCTGTTGAGACCAGTTCAACACCATTAACATTTCGGGGTAGAAGGCTCCTGGTGTAGAGGCGGGAGGCTATGTCCTCTACATTGCAGAATTCAGCGGTATGCTGCTCCCTACTAACTAGATGCCAGTAACATCCTCCCCTGTTGTAAGAACTGAAAGTATCTATAGAAATTTCTGAATTTTCCCTGGGAAGCAGAGAAATTACCTCTGGCAGACCACTGATCTAGAAACATACCTTGATAATCAGAATGACGGGGGAAGGGAAAAGAGAGTTTGAATCCCAGAAATGACCTGCTTCTTCATGAAGGAGCATTCATTTGATGATGAAAGCAGAGCCAATGGCCCTCCCAGACCCCAAGGAGGTGGGAAGTGTGGTGTCATTTCAAACAAACTCTTGTCAGGGAATTTAGAATATCTGGAAACAACCTGATAAAAACGTATCCATTAAATGAAAAATAACATGCGTAAAGAATTATACAGTGATTGACTCCTAACAAGTGTTCACTAGTGGAAACCTATCAGTATTCAAAGATAGGTAGAGAGTTCTGCTTCAGAGAGCTCCACCAGCAGTCCTTTGACACAAACAGTATTTTTTTTCTTTTTGGGTCACACCTGGCAATGCTCAGGGGTTTCTCCTGGCTCTGCACTCAGGAATCACTGCGGTGCTCGGGGACCATATGGATGCGGGATCGAACCGGGCTGACACAGGCGGCCGCCAAGCAAACGCCCTACCAGCTGGGCCATCCCGCCCCACAAACAGTATTTTATCTCCTTTTATTTGAACTTGCCTTTATCTAAAGATCAGTAGAGGTTGGTTAGATTATGGTACTTGTTTGCAAGGAATACTCTTCTTAACCTCTTAACTGTTTAATTGTCAGTGGAACTTCCCCTTTATTTATTTCCCTGTGATTTTTTTAAAAAAAAAAAGGCTTAGCTGACCCTAACCTGGTACACTGACCTCAGATCAAGCCTCTTAACCTCACAGTCTAAATCAGGATCTTCTTTCCTAAACATCCTTTATCATCTTTTCTAACCCAGAGCTTTGCATATGTGATTTTATCTGCCCTGAGTTTCTATCCATACAGTTAATGTTTACTAATTTCTTAATGAGGAAATTAACTGGAGAAGGTCTCCCTGATAGCTCAGACTAGGTGTTCTTCCTCTACTCTTCATTTTAATCAATATTCTTTACCCTAAGGTATTTCCTCCTTCATACAACACACTTTGTGATTATGTGATTCCTTGTAGGATTATTTGATTAATATCTGTGTTCTGTGCAAATGCAGTGGTAACTGTCTTTCAGTCTTGCTCACTTTATAATCCAGACCTAGTGCCAGCTATAGCACATCACTACCGAAATGTAGAAATATAGAATGATTGTATGAATGTAGCCCCAACTAAAATCTGGGTCCCCCAGAGACTTGCCTTGTACTCTTTCCCTCAAATTATACTCCCTTACTAGCTCCAGAAAAGAAAGGAGAAAGAAGTCAAAGAATCAGATTTACCCTTCTTTTGTCAGATCCTAAAGGTAGCAAAAGGCTGTTCTTGCACACGCAGTGGTGGGTGTCTCAGCCTGACTTTCTACCTCAGAGCCTGCACTTGCTGAGAAAGCGCAGGGCTCCTACTTCCTGGTGGGGAACCATGGTGAAGAGTGTAAACAAAGCGTGGGCAGCCTGAAGCTGGAGCCCAGGGAGAGTAGCCTGAGCACTTGGGATTCCAACTGGCCACCTCTGAACAGCTCTAGGTAAGTCTGCCTTTTTTTTTCAAGTCTTGGGGTGTAGTTTGAGTCACATTCTTCTGGGCTTACTGTCCCACCCAGGCCCTAGGCAGTGCTATTGCTTGTTTTTGGAAGCTGAGTGGGTATTTGGACTTTCCCTTCCTTGGACCTGAGAGAATCTAAATCTGTGCTCCTGGCCTGTTTCCTGTTTCCACATGCCCTGTACCCTCCCAATAATTAATTAGTCAATCAATCAATCAATTAATTTCTTTTCTCTTTCTTTCTCTCTCTCCTCCCTCCCTTCATCCCTCCTTCCCTCCCTCCCTCCCTCCCTTCCTTTCTCCTTCCCTCCCTTTCCTTCCTTCCCTCCTTCCTTCCTTCCCTCCCTCCCTCCCTTCCCTTCCTCCCTCCTCCCTTCCCTCCTTCCTTCCTTCCCTCCCTCCCTCCCTTCCTTCCTCCCTCCCTCCCTCCCTCCCTTCCTTCCTTCCTTCCTTCCTTCCTTCCTTCCTTCCTTCCTTCCTTCCTTCTTTCTTTTTGCTACATTTATTGAACTATGCTAAGTCAAAGAGCCAGATAGAAAATGGAAATTGTTATATGATTCTCCTCATTTTAGAATAGGCATATTCAAAGAGACAAAAAGAAAATGTGACCAGGGTAAGAAATATAGCCAGTAGTTATTTAACAGGTACAGTTTATTTTACAAAATGAAAAGTGCTCTAGAGATGGTGATAGTTGGGCAATATCATATATGGCGCCTGCCACGGACCATGTGCTTAATTATGGCTCAGATGGTAAATTGGTAAATGTTGCATTTTATTTGTTTTTTTCTTTTTTTCATCAAATTACTGATATATAACGATTACAAATCTGTTCACGATCTGGTTTCAGTCATGCAAAGTTCCAACACCCATCCCTCTACCAGTGTACGTTTCCCACCACCAATATCCCAAAGTTTTCCTCCTGCCTCCCCTCAGAACCCATCCCTCAGCCTGTCTCTATGCTAGGCACTTTTCTTCTTTCTTTCTCTCGCCTTTTCCTGTCACTTTTTTTTTTTTTTGCTTTTGGGTCACACCCCGCGATGCTCAGGGGTTACTCCTGGCGCTGTACTCAGGAATTACTCCTGGCCATGCTCAGGGGACCATATAGGATGCCGGGATCGAACCTGGGCTGGCACAGGCTGACCGCGTGCAAGGCAAACACCCTCTACCCGCTGGGCTATCGCTCCGGCCCCTCCTATCACTTTCTTGCTGAAGAACTGGACCTGACCTACTGAGAGCCTAGAGAGATCCCCTCACCCCCTGCCACTCCCTGTCTCTGCCAGGCTTATCTCAACCAATTGCTCAAACGCCGCTTGGTCACAGTTCTCTCTCACCCCCTGAAGTGGGATCCTATTACTTGTTGCTGAGGCTGCACAGGATTTATCTAAAAGTAATGCACAGAAATACTTAAGGCAAAACTTCTCATCATTAGCAGAAAGAAAATCCATGGTCCCGAGGCTGGATTATGAGGGCAAGTCCCTCGATACATAACGTCTCCCAGAGGAAGCAGAAAACAGACAAGCAAACAAAAAATAGATCAAGAGGAAAATGAGGCATCAGCCACTGCTGACAAAGGGAGAAACTCTTTTGGCTGCTCTAGGCATAATGAGAGATCCCATTAAGCCCCAACGATAGCAAAGCCCTGGTGGCATAACCCATTGAGTTTATTCCATTACCTCTGAAGAGTGCTTGAAATTATTATGGGCGGAGAATGCAGCTGGCCCCTGCAGCACATCCTACTGAACTTGAAAAGAAAAATGATTTCAGCCAGAGAGTTTATGGTCTGAATCAACGGGATGGCATCCAAGCTATATAGATTTTGACTTTAAGTGCCTGATGACTTCAAGTGACTAACCCCACCTAAATTTGTCTTGGCCTTTATCGAGATTAAATTTGAACCATGCAAGGTGAAATAGGCAACAACAAAATAATGATTACAGTCGAACATGGTAAGGGTCTAGCCTGGTCTTTGAGGGAGATCCTGTTAAGAGTGCAGGCAAGTGACTTCTGTTACAGACAGAGACGTTTTTACCAGCCCAAGAAGGATTGTACATTGTATAATTCTCAAGCTTGTGCACGGGCTGAAGACCATTGAAAGTTCATTCCTGAAGGGGCTGAGAGAGGGGCCTGCCTCCAGAGTGGTGAAAACAGAAGTTGAGTTTTGGCTTCTACTTTAATCTGATTTACTGTTTATGTAAGTCATTAATATGATGAGCTAGTCTGGTTTCCACTAAAATCAATTTTCTACAGCCTCAGGTCCTTCCCCCCTATCCTTATTTGAAATGTTAAATTATTAGGTAATATATTATTAGGTGATATATGAAGAAGCAGGATTATTGGCTTGAATACATGAATTAGCAGAATTAACAAAGATGAATTATCAGAACTACACTGTATGCATAATTTAATTTCTATTACTGTCAATGGCATGGTTTCCTGTAGAAAATGCTTTGCTAGTTTACTGCAGCAATGTGATGTTACCATTTCCCCACACCTGTACCATCAGTGGATGTTACCTGCCATTTTCATTTTTCCCAGTATTGTTGGTAGAAAGTTATTTGCCACAGCCGGTTTCATTTCCATTTCCCTGACTGTAAATAGGCTGAACCAAACCTTATCTTTAAACACTTTTTTCCATCATGCAACTTTGAAACCAAGTATATGAGGAAGAAGTGAAACCCCTCAAAACAGAAGAAAATGAGATAGTTTAAGTTCAGCTGGTGGGTGCAATTAAAAGGGAGCTCTGGGTGGATTCCTTTGATGTGGTGGCGCTAGTTATGTTAAGGGATAGCAAAACAAAACATGGGAAGTTCTCTTGAGCTTGGCATATTCTGTGCAGACATTCAGCAGGCGGCTCTAGACTGCAGAAGCTCCAGGAGCAGGAGGGTGTATGAAATCTGCAGAGGGGTCTTTACAAGTTAAATGACTCGCATGGATCTCAGCATTCTGTTTGGGTTTGTTTGTTTTGTTTAGTTTGGGGACTTTGGCATTCTTTTTTATTATTTTAATTTTATTATATCACCATGAGATAGGCAATTTCAAAGCTGTTCATGACTGGGTTTCAGTTGTACAGTGTTCCAGCACCCATCCTCCACCAGTGCACATTTCCCACCATCAATGTTCCCAGTTTCCCTTCCTACCACTCCCTGCCTGCCTTTATGGCACTTCTCTCTCTTTTCTCTCTCTCTTTCTTTCTTTCTCTCTCTTCTTTTGCACATTGTGGTTTGCAGTATGTTCACTGAGGGGTTGTCATACCTTTACCTACGTCCAATACTCAGTTCTAGTCTAGCGTTACCATTTGCTTCTTTATATTACTTAACCTCTGTCTCCCACACCTAACACACTTGCCAGGTGTTAGGTTCCAACCTCTGGCAAGTCCTCCTGTTCCCTGTTTTGGCCTTGGCATTCTTATCTATAAAATGGGAGTCTTTTTTTTTCTAATTTTATTTATTTTTTTTTAAATTTTTTTATTATACCAACCGTGAAACACACAATTACAAAGGTGTTCATAATTGGTTCTTGGTAATACAGTATTCCAGCACCCATCCCTCCACCAGTGCCCCATTTCCACCACCAATGTACCCCCCCCCCTTCCCCGCCCCAGGCCGCCTTAATAGCGGGTACCCCAGTTTCCTCTCTTTCTCTATCTCTCTCTCTGTCTCTGCATCTCTCTCCCCTCTTATTTTACACATTGTGGCTAGCCCTGCAGATATTTTAGAGTTTATCACTTAAGTCTCTTTGTGTATATTCAGTGGTGAGTTTTAATCTGCCATTACCATAAAATGGGAGTCTTAATGTTACCCTCGTCATAGAACTGCTGGAAGGAGGCAGTGCACATCTAGTCTTTGACATGACCCTTAGAAAATAAATGTTGGGCTCTATAAATAGGAAAAGAAACAATGATGAGGACAATAGTGGTTATTGTAAACATAGTGAGAAGCAGTCATATACCCAAAGGGAAAGACAAAAATCTCTGAGCAGGGACTAAGTGGCATTGAGCATGTCGGTTGGATTCATGCCTAGGAGAGAAGCGGGTGGAATTCCATTGGTCCTTTTGTACAGAGGAGCTGTTTACCCAGAAAGAAATGATGACCTGTCTTGTAATTGCAGGTTAATTGGCTATGAGTACAGGAAAGGGTCTTAAAAGTCTATGAACTACAAAAATCTTGCTGTATGGATGAGAAACCAAGACCCAGGGAGACGTGACCTTGCCGTTATCACAAAACTGCCCAGTAACAGAGTCAAACCAGAATCCTGTTCATTCAACTGCATGGCCACATCTCTGCTATATTCCTGTTTTCTGTATTGTTCTCTACTTTTTAATTGAAAAGAGAAAAATATAATGTGTTTTTCTGATAAAATAACTTTTTATTTTATTTCTTGTTTCTGATTTTCCATGACTTTAAGATATAATCAAACTAATCAGGGGCGGAGCGATAGCCCAGCCGGTAGGGCGTTGCCTTGCACGCAGCCGGCCTGTGCTGGCCCGGGTTCGATCCCGGCATCCCATATGGTCCCCGAGCACCGCCAGGAGTAATTCCTGAGTGCAGAGCCAGGAGTAACCCCCTGAGCATCGCCGGGTGTGACCCCTAAAAGCAAAAAAAAAAAAGATAATCAAACTAATCATTCTTATAAATGAATAAGGAAACAGTGAATTCAAAATGAGCTCAAATAAATTTATTCCTTCCATATAAGTAATTTATATGGAAGGAAGCATAAGTGACTACTACATGTGTGCAGGAGGGTAGGGAGGGGAGAGACCACTCAATGTGACTGCTAATAGGCAAATTCAATTGAAAGAGCATCAGTTTATTTAGTTAGTAAAAAGAAAATTTTTTTTAAAGGATGGTTGTGGCTCATATTTTTCTTCTAGATTAGCAAAGATTAAAAAATTGATACCACTAGGTGTTGGTGAGGATGTAAGGGAACCTGTAGTCAATAATCTTATATTTTGCATGTGGATTGGGGAATTCATTACACATATATAATAACTATTGGATTAGCACTTGGCAGAATGTTGTACCTATTCTCTCCAATCCCCACCCACCCAAGGTGAGTATGTGCTAATTCTCAGAAACTCTGAATATTTCAGTTTATATGTTAAGGAGGCATTAATGAACTTTACAGATAGTGCCAGATTGCCATTCAGTTGATGTTATTATAGATTATCTGGATTTTCCAAGTAGTGACTATGTAATCTTCAACTTCCAAAATTGAAGAAGGAAGCAGAAGAATCAGAAGAGGAAAATTAAAGGCCAGAGAGTCATGTGAGAAGAGTTCAGCTTTGTAAATGGAGAATGGTAGCCACAAGCCAAGGAGCCTGTGTAGAAAATGGAAAAGGCTGGGACACTTTTTCCAGAGAGGCCAGCGAGTAATGCAGACCTCCCAATGCCCAGATTTGAAACTGGGAAACTGCTGTCAGACAATTTACAGAATTCCTTCTAAAGAAGTTTTTCTTGTTTTAAAATGCAAGTTGCCAGAGATTTGTTACAATAGCAAAAGGGAATGAATACATCTTTATTAAAAATTTAAAACATTGTACTTTTTGGGCACAGTGGTTTTTCTTGTTATTATTGACTGGAGATACCTGGATAGAATGTGTTCTGGGCATTAATTGTAACAAAGTAAATACTTTAGCATTTTGTCCATAAAACTAGATAGAGGGCCAGAGCAATAGTGTAATTGGTAGGAAGCTTCCCAAGTACCATTAGGGTTGATCCCAGAGTGTAGAGCCCGAATAAGCCCCTCAGCACTGCCAGGTGTGCCCCCACACCCAAAAAATGGGTATAAAGCAGGCATGAAAGAGAATGTAGCAGATTGTTAAACTGACATGCACAGCTCTCTAAAATGAAGCATGAGAAATAAGGAATGGCAAGGTCCATTCTCACATCATATAATTAGATAATTAAAATAGAATGTTATCTTATCACATTTATGTGACTTGAAGGACATATGTCTAACAATACAATTTAAGTATTGGAAAAGTTGAGTTTGAGAAGATTATAATTATCATTATTATTATTATTTTGCTCTATGATCTCTCATTGTCGTTTTGATTGCATTGTCTTTGTAATAAATAGTAATAAACACTTTTCATGTGCTGGTTAAGAGCTTGGTTTAGCTTTTCTTTTCTTTTTGTAGGGTTTTGTGTTTTGGATGTGTTGTGAGTTTTCATACATATTTAATATTAGTTGTTTGTCAGAAGTATGATGTGTTTTTCCACATTCAGTATGCTGCCTTTTTCTGTTTTATTTATTTATTTGCTTCAGAGTGACTTTTTTAGTCTGAAGTACTATCTGTTTATTTTTGCTTTTACTTCTTTGTTGTTGGAGTTAAATCCCTCAAAATATCATGGAAGCCAATATCATAGAGTGTTTTGAGTATGCTTTCTTCAATGGTTTCATAGTAAACCCAAGTATTTAACTCATTTTGAGCTAACTTTTTTGCATGATATAAGATAGTTGTCCAATTGCTTTTTTTTTTTTTTCCATGTAGCTATTCAGTTTTTTTTCTTTTTTTTTTTTTTTTTTTTGCTTTTTGGGTCACACCCGGCTATGCTCAGGGGTTTCTCCTGGCTCTGCACTCAGGAATTACTCCTGGCGGCGCTCGGGGACCAAATGGGATGCCGGGATCGAACCCGGCCGGCACAGG
The DNA here is from genome assembly GCA_021461705.1 of Cryptotis parvus. Taxonomy (NCBI): domain Eukaryota; kingdom Metazoa; phylum Chordata; class Mammalia; order Eulipotyphla; family Soricidae; genus Cryptotis; species Cryptotis parvus. The sequence goes on along the minus strand of JAJIBD010001518.1, from coordinate 114,754 downwards.
CCGGCCGCGTGCAAGGCAAACGCCCTACCCGCTGGGCTATGGCTCCGCCCCTTTGTAGCTATTCAGTTTTTCCAATACCATTTGTTAAAGGGAATTCCTTTCTCCATTAAATTCTCGGGTTCCTTTGTCAACAATTAGCTGTCCATATATATAAGGTGTTATCTCTGGGCTTTAAATTCTGTGTTATTGTTCTGTGTGTTTTTTTTTTTTCATTCCAATATCACACTGTGTTTCTTTCTTTAGTCTTGATTCAAAATGATGTGTATGGGGCCGGAGCAGTAGCACAGCGGGTAGGGCATTTGTCTTGCACGCGGCTGACCTGGGTTTGTCCCCGGCATCCCATATGATCCCCCAGGCACTGCCAGGAGTAATTCCTGAGTGAGGAGCCAGGAGTAACCCCTGAGCATCACTGGGTGTGACCCAAAAAGAAAAACAAACAAACAAATAAACAAAAAAAACAAAATGGCGTGTATGATGCCGCCATCCTCAGTCAGCATTACTTTGATGATTCAGGTATATTTTATAGTTTCATACATAGTTCAGTAAAATTTTAATTTTTTGAAAGATGCTTTTGAGTTTGAAAATGATTGCATTGACTCTGTATAATGCTTTGGGTAGGATGGTCATTTTAACTCTGTTAATTGTTAAAATATAGAAACATGGAACAATTTTCAGTATCCTAGTGCCTTATTCTATTTCTTTTGATAGTGACATAGTTTATAATGTATTGAATATATTGGCCTATTCTTTCTAGTTTAGTTCCTCTCAAGCTGTATTCAAGAAGCCCCAGGAACAATTATTGTTTTGTATAGTTATCGGTAGGTTCTTTAGGAATTTTCCTCTTATGTCATTGGCAAGTAGTCAAGTTTTACTCCTTTTGCCTTTTGGATCCCCTTTATTCTGTTTGTCTTATTGCTATGGCAAAGATATCACATACTACATTGTATTATAGTGGTGCTAATAGACAAACTTTCCTTGTGCCTGATCTTAGAGGAAAATATTTTTTGCCAGATTGTTAGTTTAAGTTTATATTTGTCCTTTACTATAGTAAGGTTTGTTTATTCTACCCTTGTTTTATTAGGAGTTTTTATCATTTAAATATACATTTTTTATCTTCTACAAATGTTTCTGTGTTTGTTAATATTATATGGCTTCCATCTTTACTTTTGTGGAGGTGGTGTATTATATTGGCTGATTTATGTATGTAAAGTATTATTGCATCTCCAGAATAAGTCCCAGTTGGTCATGATGTGTGATCCTTTTTATGTATTTGAAATAGACTCACTAAAATTTTTATTGTAGATCTTTCAATCTATGGTCATCAGAATATTGATTCATTGTTGTTTTATGTCTGTTCTATGACATCCCTATAAATTTTTCATATCAAGGAATTTTGGGCTCATGAAAATATTCAGAAGAATTCCTTTTCCTTCCATATTTTGGAAGATTTTGAGGAATATAGGTGATAGATTGAAGGTTTTGTAAAACTCACTAGTAGAACAATCCATTCCTGAGGGGTTTTTTTTGGAGAACCTTTAGATTAATCTATCAATTTCCTTGATCATAATTTCTGTGTTAGGTTTTCTACTTAGTCATGGTTTAGCCTTGGGAGATTGTAAGATTCTGAACATTTGCCCATTTATGCTTTCTCCAACTTAATGGTGTATAGTTGCTCATGGTATTTTTTATAACCCTTCATATTTCTGTGACATTATCTAACTTCTCCCAATTATTTACTATACTATTAATTTTATTTATTTCATGATCTTTTTTTTTCAAAGAACAGCTTTTTTTTCCCCATGGACCTTTTGTATAGTCTCTTAAAATTTTAGTTCAATTTATTCCAACTCTAAATTTTATTTATTTCCGTTCTTCTACTGATTTTGAGTCTGATTTTCTTTCTTTTATTGTTCCTCTAGGTAGTAGGTATCTGTCTGAGGCCTTTGTTGTTTTCTAGCATAAACCTATTTGGCTCTGACCTTCCCTCTTCTGTTTGTGTCTCTTCTGAAATTAGTTGTGAACCTGTGAATCTGGGCTGTTGTTTCTATGGCTGTGGGATGTAGGTGTGGCTACGTTTGCTTATTTTCTGATAGCTGGTGCCCTTCACTTTCGTTTCTTTCCTGGAGCTTTATTTTTCCCCTTCGACTTTCTCATTGATACAATAGTTATTCCGTAGCATATTGCTGAGTCTCTCTGAGGTTTTCCAACTTTCTTTTTATGGTTGGTTTATAGTTTTATATGATTGTGATTTGAAAATATACTTGGTAAGATTTCTATTATAGACTTTGTTGACACTCATGTCCCAAAATGAGGTCTATCCTGGAGAGCACTCCGTGTGTATTTGCGGAGAATGTGTGTTCATATTGGGGTGGGGGTGAAGAGCACTGTAAATGTCCATTCAGTTTATATGATCAACTCCTCATTTAAGGTGTTTTCTCCCTTTGCTGGTTTTCTATTTTGTTGATCTACCTATTGATGAGAATGGAGTGTTGAAGTAATCATTATGTTACTATTGATGTCTCCCTTAAGGTCTATTAATTGTTGCTCAACATATTTTGATGCTTCATGATTTGGTTTATATGTGTTAATAAGTGTTAAGTCCTGATGATGGATTGATAGCCTAATCATATGTTTTGTTCTGTTTCTTGAGACCGATTTTTTACTTTATTTAACAATGCGGTTTACAAAGTTGTTCATAATACAGTTTATTTGAGCGTTCAGTATTTTGACACCAGTCTCACCAGCAGTGCCCTCCACCTTTGCCCTGCTCCAGCCCTTAAGTCTGCTCCCTAAGCAGGCACAAAATAATTTAGTTTATATTGCTTTTTACAACAAAATGGCTAATGGAATTATCCAAAAAATGCTCTAGTAAAGAAAATTTGTGAAAATCCACATCCGAACTTCCCTCTTGTCACAACTCCACCTAGCAGACCAGACTATCACAGCCCGGATCATCCACACCCACCCTGCAGCAGTTTTTTTTTTTTCAATCCGGCCCAGGTATGCTAAACCAGAGACTCTCAGACATGCGGCAGAGCTGCTACTTGCTCTCCCTGTGCCCAGCCGCTCATGAGGCGCCCGGGAGGCATGGTGGGTTCTAGCCCTGGCCTGCCACCCCAGCAGAGCCTCACAATAAGCCAGACAACCCCTCCCCGACTCCATGGGGGCCGCCATTTTCCACATCCGGACTTCCCTCTTGTCACAACTCCACCTAGCAGACCAGACTATCACAGCCCGGCTCGAGCGGCCGCTAGCAGCGGCTGCGCGGTTCATCAATAAATGCTTTATTCAGAGGTGACTACAAGAGTATGCCACCCGCACGGCAAGCCTGGCAAGCTGCTCGTGTAGTATTTGATATGCCAAATACCAGTAACATTTATATTAGGTCATTCCCGTGACCTAATATAATAGTTTGAGGTTCTTTATGTTCCTGGAGCAAGCGGATGCCTTTGGGTTCTACTAGCATGAGACAGGACATATGGAGATATTACTGGTGCCCGCTCTGGCAAATAGATGATCAACGGGAACATAGTAGTTGTATCTCACAAAAGAGTCATTAAAGTCACAGAGTGTTTACTAACTGTTTTTACTAGTTATGCTTCTGTGTTACTGTTTTTATTTAGCTTAGTTGGCTTCTATGCTACTTTCCCATCTGATTTGCTGTCCCAGCTCCTACTGGGATATAGGTATTGTGGAATTTGGAGGCATCACCTCACCACTTATGTGGCTGCTCACTCCAGGCACTCCCAGGAACTGTAGAACTGGTCAGATGAGTTTCAACAGCTTGGCTTGGCTTGGATCTCTTCTGAAAATAGTTGTGAAGCTGGGCCATTGTTTACATGGCAGCAGCTTTGAGGTCTGGGTGTGGCTACCAGAGCTTTGGTAAGGTGGGGACTTGGCTTGTCCACTTCCTGAGGACAGACTAGAGTTTTCAACCTAAAGACTAGGACACTCATGAGTTTTTGTGCCTTGCCTTGTATCTCTTCTGAGATTAATAGTGAAACTGTGAATCTGGGCTGTTGTTTTTGTGGCTGTGGGATGTGGGTGTGGCTGCTGGGGCTTCCCACAGTATGGTTTGGGGTTGGGAAGCTGCCTGCTCCCACTCCAAGAGGATTCCAGAGTTTTTAGCCCCCAAAATGGTATGCTTGGAATTTTTTAATCTTAGCATCTCTGCAGAAATAGTAGTGAAGCAGTGAAGATGGAGTGTTTGAGTGTTGGAATGGGATGTAGATGTGACTTCAGGGTCTTTGGCAGGGCGAGGACCCCACATGCACCCCTCCCAAGTGTGTCCCAGAGTCGTCATCCCAAAGACTAATGTACCTGGGGAGTTTTAGCCTCTTGGCTTATGTCTCTTCTGAAATTACTCGTAAACCTGTGAAGATGGGATGTTGTTTAAATAGTGGCTGTTATGGGATGTCTCTTACTAACTTTTTAATATGAAAACTGTTTGCCTGATAGAAGTACTGACCCTGTTCTTTCAAAGCAAACATTAGCCTGTATAATTATCTTCAAACCTTTGAAACTCTATTGTTGGATATATAGTGGATCTCCTATACACAGCAGAAGGTTGAGTTTTGTTTCCTGATACATCTGGCCACTCTGATTTTGTAATGGTGAGTTTAGACCATTCATATTTAGTGAGACTACTGTTGTAAAAGAATTTATTGCTATTGTCTATGTGGATTCTGGATGCTATAGTTTGTCTTTGTTCTTAATTTGCTTTCTTCCTTATTATTTTTATATCTGCCTCTTCATTGCGATTTATCTCACTTGCTGCTTCTCTTTCGTTTCTTCTAAGTAATTTTATTTTGAGGCTACTATGAAGTTTTCATCTAGAGTTCCAAGCTTATTGCCATTATTACTCTTCCCGAGCTTTATGCCTTTTTAGTATCTTGCTACGTCCAAGAAGGGTTTCTGTTCCTTTTATTTAAGACAAACAAACTAGTATTTCTATCAAGCTATTTTAGTGCTCATGTCCTGCATGGAAAGCTTCTTATCATTCTTTATAATCTGAATGATAAACTAGCTGGATAAAATACTCTTAATTGGAGGGTTTTTGCTTTCAACACTTTTGTATATAATGTATTGTCTATAGAGTTGATGTTGAATACCTTTTAGGGATTTCCTTATATGTGAACATTTGCTTTTATCTTTATGATTCAAAATTTCCTATTTAACTCTGATTTTTGTCATTTTTAATTATGTGTCTTGGTGTATATCAGCTTGGGCTTATTTTGTTTAGGAATCTTTAATCTTCCTGGATCTGTGTACCTAATGCCTTTCTCAGCTTGGAACAGTTCTTAGCTGTTATTTCTTCAGACAAGAATTGTGCTTCTTTCTTTGTTTTCCTTCTGGAAACCTATGATACAAATGCTGTTCCTCTTAACTCTCCTACATTATCTTCATTTTATTGATTCTTTTTTCCCACTGGTCTTTTTATTTGTTTGAATGGTTTCCTCTTTCCTGTCGTCAAGCTAACTGATTTGATCATTAGCTTTGTCATTCTGTTGTTAGACCTGTCTGTATGTTCTACTGTGTTCTTATCTCCAATATTTTTTGGGCTTTTCTGCTTTCTCAGTCCTCTTGATGTTCTCAGTCTATATTTAAGTGTGATAACTATTGCTCTGAAAAGCCGATCTCTCCCCCGCTGTGTGTGTGAACAACGGGAGATAAATGATACAAATGATACAAGTGATTTTACATTCAAGGAATTTGAAACCTAATGGATGATTTAGATGTGTTTCATCAATCTACTATATTCATTAGAACATATTATATGATTTAAATTAATCTCACCAGTTAAGACTAAAGAAATTGCATTAAGCTAAAATATTATCTTCTTGTGGTATTAGTCATGGTTACCTTTTGGAGGGTTAGTTATTGGAATGGGGCATGAAGGGGGCTTTGGGGAGACTTGACTCTGGGAGCTAACTTTACTCAAATCCATGTGTTTTGTTTATGTGTATTCTACATTTTAAAATGATTTAGAAATTTGGGGCTAGACAAATACTACAGTGAATAATGCATTTGCCTTGCACATGGCCAACTCCAGTTCGATTTCTGGCATCCCATGTACTAGAGCACCACTAGGAGTAATCCCTGAATGCCAAGCCAGGAATTAGTCCTGAGCACTGCCAGGTGAGCCCCCCAAACAAAATGTTTCAAAAAGTTTAACTTTTCAATGGCTTCTCTAAAATATCACTTATCTTGTCCTTATTTATAATATTTCACTCATGACTTTACATTATAAATTTGTGTCTTAGTAAATGCTATAAGACAGGACTTTCATCTGGTTTACTAACCCTGTGTCCCTTAAATCTGGTATTCTTTGATTTTGCTCCTTATAATTTAGTTGGATTTTAACTAGAGGTGATCACAAGAAATGGAATGATTGGCTTTCTTTCAGTAGTATCGCAAGAGGTGCTGATTTTAGCTATATCATCATGAGCTATTCTTATCTAATGGAAAAGAGAGGAGCTAGATTTTGAGCTCTCAGGAGTCATCATCAGACCTTGCAAATGCTTAAAAATGACCTTAAGTTTTCCCATCAGACTCAGAAGAAAATAGACCACAGAAACATCATCCAAGGCATTTTCAAAGTCTAATTCCTTACTAAAGTTTTTCTGAGCCAAAAAAAAGTATGTCAAAATAGATATCAATGGGGATGTAAGCAATAAGAAAACCTTTCTGATCTTCTGTGTGATCTAGCAATTACACAGGAGATATATAGTATCTCCAGTAGAGGTGTGTGTGCCAGCATGAGAATTGGAAAAGGAATCTCCCGGAACAAATGATATCCCAGTACACCAGATTTCAGAGGATGCTCCTCATATTAGAGTACTTTATTTTTTCTCCTTTTTAGAACTAATCTCACATACCATACAATGTACTTACTTAAATATCCCATGGTTTTAATGTATTTGAAATTTTGTGCAAATATCACTGCGGCCAATTTTAGAACATTTCATCACCCCCAAAAAAGCTAGATCTGTTAGGAATTTACATTTACACCAGATCTCCTGCCCTGAAAACCCGACTAATATATTTTCTGCCACTATAGAGTAGTCTCTTATGCATATTTACTATAAATGACATGTAAAATATGTGGCATTTTGTGATAGCCAATGTTGAAAGTTTTACCAAGAGAAAAGTATGAGCTATATCCTTGGACATGTGCCTTGGAGATTGAATTATTTAATCACCTTAAGCTTTGGTTTCCTCATCGTACTTCTCAGGATTGTAGCCACAATGAGAAATTACATGTGAAAAGGTTTCATCATCATACCTGGCACTTACCTCTCAATAAATGGTAGCACTTAGTGTTTTACTCTACACAGCCAGGTGATTTGTATCAGTCAAATCCTTAGATTTTCACCACTGGCAGGGAGGCTGTATCCATTTAATTAAGCTTCAGATAGGCTTCCTGTCCCTAAGCCTAATTCTCAAATGATGTCGCATTCTTCCATCATCAACATGTATTCATTCTTTCATCATGGATTTACCATCTCTATCACATTACTCAGCTATATTTTAAATCACCCACTGTTGTCATCATTGTCATTATCATTCCATAAAAAGGAGCTCCCTAGTATCAACCCATTCATAACATTGGGCTCACAGTGCTTGAAAATCTATTTCTATAGCTTACTCCATTCCACCTTTCCACCAACCAGAATTTCTCACCCCTTTTTTCCCCTTTTTGGACTTGAGTCTTGGTAGTTTTTTCCTGGATTTGAACTCAGTTCCTACTAAAGTGCTGTTTCTTCTGGCCTTTGGAAATCTTGGAATATGCGATTTCTAGTTGAATCTAACCTTCTGTCTTAGGGAATATTTCTACCTAGCTATTTGCAACCCTGTCAGGTTACGTTTGGAATAATGTGAAAAGAAAAGGAAAGGCTACCTGAAAAAAATGGGTAATTTACCGTGGCAGGGAGCTTTCTGGAATGTACTGTTTAGTTCACAATTCCAGTTTCCTTTCTGACTCTGCAAACCACGTTTGGCCTGCCACCTTAAATTTGGGCATTTTAGTTATTAACTTTATGTTACCAGGTTACCTTTCTTCAGTGTTTTCATCTCTCAGTGAGTGTGCTATTTGTTCTTCCCATCCCTGATGCTCAAAATTTTGGGGTGTGTGTATATACATATATATAATATATATAAGTTTATATATTATATATAATAAATATATACATATATTTATTCCAGCATCCTTCGTAATTCCATTTCCTTTGTTACCATCCATTTAGTCATCAGTCTACTTTTTTGAAACATTTTTGGTGCCTTGTTTGCTTTGTCTCTTCATTCCTGTTCTCTGGATGTCTTACCCTACATCCTTGTCTCTCTGTATGTTTTTTCATAGAATGAAGTGATGAATGCCTGATAGAACTTAAGTGATAAATATTAAAATTTCACTTTGGCCATATCTTTACCCATCGATGTAGGCAATATCTGTGACTCACATCACAGATGTGAACAGAAGTTCCAGTCCATATTTTCTGCTCCTATTTTTCCTTTTCAATTTCACCTTTAGGAAATCGTATTCCAAATTGTGTTATATTCCCATTTCCCCAAAGTTACCCTGAGAATGTTTTACTTCCTCTGCTCTTGCTCTTGAGGTTTTCACCCATTTATCATTATCTCCTGCTTCTACTCAAGACTCTCAAGTTGAACTTATCCAGAAAATAAGTCCCTTATTGTTAATGATCTCCACTCCTTTGAGCTCAGAACTCTCCATAGCTTCCTCCCAAACTGGTTGTTAGTCATACGATGCATTATGTTTAGCTATCTTTTGGCTTCTTAGAATTCTCTCTTTGACAGGCCTAATAAAGGAAATGTCATCTATAGCTCTATTGCTAGAGGCAAAGTATCATTTTAAATGGCCATTGGACTTTAGTTCCATTCTGTCATTCCTCTTCCACTGAGATGTCACACCAGTGGGGAAAGTGACCGAAATGGGAAACATTCAGAGAAAGAATGTGTTAGGAAATAAAAAGAGTAATTTGAGGATAGGAATATTCAGAACCGGTAGATTGACTAGTTGTCTCTAGGTACTCATAGAATGATACTTATATTTATCCCCATGACCCAGGGAGTAAAGAGGCATTCACATGAGTGTCATGCTTGCAATCATTACAGCAATAAGGAATAACTAACCTGTCTGGGAATTGGGTGCAGCACTGGTCTATAGTCCTAAGCACCATTTTTATTCTCTAAGGAACTAAGACTTTATTCTCCAAATCATGGGAAGGTTGGGGAGAGTTATAGGTAATGTGCCAGAATCGTGTGCTATGGTGAGGATTGTGAGTCTGTTGGGCACTTATTGTCTGTCACTGGCACAGAAGTTCATCACAACCAATAGTGCCTTCCTAGGGCTTATTTCAACTAGTCAGATGGGATTAGTCCTGACCATGTCACAGATTGATTTTCTGTCCTTTAATAAAGAGTCTATGGACCATTCGAAATGTGACCAGTTTGAGCACTGGCTTTCTGAGAATTGACCAGCTGTCAGAAATTTTATTGCCACATGGGAATTACAGTGAGAGACATGTTTTGCAAAAAATCATCCTAATATAATTAGGAGCTCTTATGAGCCATCTATTAAGATTATGGGAGTCCTGTTCCTGAAGCTATGTCAACTTCAGATACATCATTTATTTTCTAGTAGAGAACATAATGTTGTATTAGGAGTCCTCTATGTCTATCTTCCAGTCTTCAATGTCTATCACTTTTCTTTTTTCTTTTTTAATTTTTTGGGTCTCAGCCCATGATGATTAGAGGTTACTCCCTACCTCTGCACTCAGAAATTATTCCTGGTGGCATTTGGGGTGGCGGGACATATGGAATACCAGGGATCAAACCCAGGGCAGCAGCATGCAAGGCAATTCCCTACCCACTGTACTATTGCTTCGGCCCCAATGTTTATCACTTTACTGCCATCCATATTTTTCCATGTAATAGGTGAGGAAACTAAAACCCAAGGAGGAAAGGTGACTGAGACCTGTTCTCTTACTGACCTTTCATTTTCATGCCATGGATTTGATATGCTGTTAGCCCCAAGTGAAACTCACTTCTCCTACTCTTTATGATGAGGGCATACTATGTACCCAGGATGTTCCAAAGATCTGTGATATGTGAATGCATATTGTCTATCTTATTCACATCTCAAAGTCACAATCCCAGAGAGTAACATAAAGCACCCTCTACTCTTCTCTAGATTCAGACTGTTGGACCACACCCCTGCTGCTTCCTTCCCTGACCCAGTGAATGCAGGTGATAATGAGGTCCTCTAGTCACCAGAAAGAAGGAGAAAGAAAATCAAATAGTCTAATTAATCCACATAATATAGTTGCCAAAAAAGTGGTCCTATTTCCTATAGAAAGCCAGACAGGGACTAATGGGCACTAAGGCATTGGTCTTGGCTCCTTGGGGTGTAGTTTGGAGGTTACCTGTTGTTTTTTTCAGGGATTATGAGGCACCACTTGACTTCCATTTGGGTGGAGCTCACCAGAACAGTTTTCCAAGTCTGAGCTGTCTGTTTGCGTATTAAATGGGAAAAAGAGGACAGAAAGTAACCTCTTTGTATAAGGTGAGTCTAATATTAATAGCAAACATTTATTGAGTACTCATTTTGTTCCAGGAATTATACTAAGCCTTTTACTTGGATGGCAACATTGAATCCTGCATAATTCTTTCCTCACACAGGGACTTCTTTGCAGACAGAGAAACTGAGGCTTGAATAGCGTAGGTCACTTAATCAAGGTCATAGTGAAGGTGCTAATTATGCAGTTTAGGAGTGCATTTGAGCATTTTAGCTAGTGCTCAACCATCAGCCATACTCTGCAGTTCTTAACTCTTTCTAGTCATACTGTGTATTAGGGTAGTGCATATCCAATCAGTGAACTCTAGAAATATATCACAACTACTACCTTCAGCATTTTAGGAGGATTAAAGCTACTGCTGCAAAAAATGGAATTTCAAGGATTTGACTTGAAGATGATCATGAGGGTGAAAGAGCTGTTATGCCAGAGCCATCTGTTAGATCAAAACAGAAAAGGAGGGAAGATGTTTAGTATAACCTGTGCTTGGCTGGTTTTAGCAGTTTCTCATATGCTTCCAACAGGAGACATGGGATTTTCCCTCTCAAGCAGGGAGTATGGGCCTATATCCAGTGAGACTCGAGACTTCTATGCTTAATAAGCTACCAGTATTCTGAGCGGAAAGCAAACCTAAATGTGTGAAATTGAAAGGTGTGTTAGGTTGAAGACCAAAGAAATGAGGTGAGAAGTTAGGAGTAATTAGGCATAAAGAGAGAAAGAGGCCACTGCTCCTGGATGAACAGTCAGATTTGACTTTTCCAGAGTTCATCACCATGCTTATTGTGTGTCTACATGAGTGTACACATGTGTATTTTCATTTATGTGCTTCACAGGGCACTATACAGCTCACCAGAATATTTTCAGACTTATGAGAGGCCAGCACATATACTGCAAACCATAATGCCCGAATAGAAAATGATAGTGAGAGAGATTAAAGAAAAGTGCCATAGAGGCAGCTGGGGCAGGGAGGGAAGAACAAGTGGAGAGGGTGACAGGAGGGAAACTGGAGGAAATTGGTGGTGGGAAATGTACACTGATGAAGGGATGGATATTGGAACATTCTATGACTGAAACCCAATCATCGACAACTTTGTAACTGTGCGTCTCATGGTGATTCAATTAAAAAAATTATGAGGAGATTGCTGTGGTCAGTGCTACTCAGATCTTGAACCACTAAGAATTTCTCTGAAAACATCTCTTTTGCTCTTAATCTAGAATGGAAATAGTCACATCTGGTGACCAGTAAGTAGATCTGGCATTCTCAGAGCAGTATAAACAGCGCTATGTGCATCTGCTGTGGACACCTACTGGGTCTCACTTTCCCAGCCCAGCGTTTAACTCACTGGTTCTTTGCCTTTTCCTACCATGACCCTCTTACAAACTTGTTTCCCACCTCTGGCTCCCCTTTCCTACTGATTGGCCTCTTTGTCATGTGCCAAGTTCCACCACCATTTATGCAGCTTTTACCTGTGGCCCCCTTGACTATCCTGGGGGAACACGGGGAGGGGGTCCCAGTTAAGAAACACCAGTGTAACAGACTCAAAGAGTTATGGATTGCCACAGAACCTAGTTAAATCTCCTAATCTGAGTAGGTATCCAGTGTGAAATGAGACTTTCTAGCAGGTTTCCCAGACCTGGCCATTCTTCTTACCTGTGACCAAACTGTAGATCTTTTACATAAATGACTCTTGCTTATGAATTGCCACAATTTATAAAGGAAAGCACTTGAGACTGAGAGCTCTGGAAGACCTGTACACTCATAGGGCTGGTAAGCTCTACAGAAGACTCATACAGTAGGGTCAGTAAGCTTATCCCAGGCCCAATGGCTCTAAAGTGTTTGCTGCTTCTGTGACGCACCACATTAGCCCACATTCCATATTCAGGCTGAAGCTTCAATCTGGTGGCCTTCAAATGTGTCCCTTGTGTCTGTGAGCATAGTGGCAAGAGCATTGGCCTCCGACCTTACAGAGTATCTGGAGCTGGTGTCTTCTGAAATTGGAGTGTCAACCAGGGCCATTGTTATATAAGCCAGGGAAGAGTCCATCTTATGTCATTCTAATCAGGTGCAGGAAATTTCCCTTTACTTCTGCTGAACTGGTCACTCAGGAACAGGCAGTCTCCTTGCCTCTAGAACTACATGGGTTATAATGTCACCTGGAAAGCCCTCCCCTGGAAGCAAGTTTTACCTGGCCACTCCCACTCTCCAGAGTCATCTCTTCTCTTTTCATTGTCCCTGACTTTTATCCTATACTGCTCTTCGTTCCGTTGTTGGCCTAGTTATGACTTCCTAATAACTGAATGGCAGCATGCGATTTGCAGGGGAAATGGTCTAGTTGAAGTGACAGATGTAAATAATCAGTCTCTTGTCTCTTTGCCCCTTCTCTGTCTTTAAACTCTGAAGGATCTATTATGAACACTGTCTTTCCACAAAGCCTTTTACTGTATATCCATTCACCTTTCCTTCTGCTGTGATTCTCTCTGCCCTATGACCTATGTGCGCATCTCCTAGACTTCAATACTCTCCACCTTGCACTACCGTCCACTGTGTTCATAACTTTCCTTGTATCTTTGGCTTCTTGGAAGGTAACTGCCAGATCTGGCCCATCTTTGTGTCTCCAGCCCCGTGCTTAGCTCAATGGATGTGATTAAGGAATGGATGGCTATTAATGGGAAGAGGTTATTTATGAGTCAGACTTATAAGCATCATCCTCAAGGAATGAAGGCCCAGGAGGTGGAAGAATCATCCAATGAAGAGGGAGTTGAGACAGGAAAGGTCTCATGGAGAAAATGAGGTTGATTAGGTGCCTCTTGTCACAGGATGAGCGAAAGTTCCATGTGGGAATAGTAGCTGTATACTGATGACTAAAACTGATTGACAGGTTCCTGATTGCCAGCTTCTGCCTAAGACGTGCTCATTTCTTCCTCCCACAACCTATGAAGAGTTGGTTCTAAATAGGGTCCTTTTTTAGAGAGGAGACCATATGCCTGACTTCCCAGAGAGGCCGACTCACTTCCTCCAAGACTTTTAGACCAGGAGTAATGAAGTCAGAAATTGAACTCATTGCTGGAACGTTCTAAAACTATTCAGTAGATAGAGTAGGACAGCAGTCTAATGCCAGGAAGAGGGGGATGGCAGAGACAAAAGCAGAGGAGGAGGCCTCACAGTACGGGCAGGTGGGCTCCGTGGTGTGCGTCAAGGTTGGGAGGTGATCTGAGAACAGAGCAGGGTCACTTTTCCTGTCCCCACGCATGAAGCGTTGCAGCCACGGAGCAGAAACACCGTGTCCGACTGGCCCTGAGAAGCGTTATTGATGGGCTGTCGGAGGGGGGAGGGGGTTCTGCCAGCAGCCAGGCCCAGGACAGCTCTGCGGGCCGCTACAGGGCCCAGCCACCTTTTGGAGAACGTAGCCCGTGGTGATGCCCAGAGCGGCCCCAATAAAAGTCAAATACCACATTCAGTCCTCCGGGGTGTTTTTGCTATTAAATTAAGTCTGGAAAATAAATAATTGTCTTTGGATTTGATTTGAGAGATTTTTTGGTAGTTGAACATTCAGGGAGAATTTTTTTTTTTTTTTAAAGCAGCCGTGAAGTGTTTCTTGAAAGATTCTTTGACTGGCCCAGCCAGAAGACAGCAGATCGCAATATGGGCTGTCTGTCTGTGGCAAGTTCCGCCTCCCTACCCCCTTGACACAATTATCCCGGAAAAATAGAGGCGGGGGTGGAGGCTGGGGGAGGGGAGGTTTGGTGATAGGTTCCAATTTTTATTGCCACATTCCTTGGATGGCTCCGTATGTTTACCTTTAGCTGACTTTAGACGTGGTGTTCTCTGTGGCTGCTGGCGTCAGCCGCAGAATTCTTTCATGTCTATTACTTTATTAAGGAATGTAAAAGCCACATACAGACCAACCAGGGGACACAACAGTCTGAGACGCAAATAACTCCAAGCTGCTAGCATAGAGCCTAAGAGACAGGCTTCCCACCTCGCTGTTGGAGATGGGCTGTCAATATCTCAGGGGCCAAAAGGGGGCACTCTTAGCACTCGCTCCCCAGCTCCATCAATGATCCCATTCTGATGAATAAACAGTGTACAGACAGCAACTGCGCTGTCAGAACCCGAGGGCAGCAGGCTGGGGGGTGGGGGGGGGAAAGAGACTGCTCTCATCACCAGGGATTAGGTGGTGGTTGGGTTTTAATTTTTTTTTAAATCCTTTTACGTTTGTTGACAAAAATAGAATTTCCAAAGCATAGGGAGGTAGTGAAGATTAAACAGTATAAATGCACATGAAAAAGATTGTTTTGCACAAAGCTTTGGTACATCTATTAATAAATGCCTGGAAAGAGAAACTATTACTCAAGCATGTGCTCTGAGACGTTTCTGTCTTTGTGAAGGGACACAGATTTGGCGCAGACTAGCTGATTAAGGGTATGTTGTGGAATGAGTCTTCACTTTATTTACTGGGGGAGATGTTTGGGTCACACATGCAGCAGTGCTCAGGGATTAGTCCCGGGGCTTGCTCAGAGGAGATCCATGTGCAGTTCTGGGAATTGAACCAGGATTGGTCACATGCAAGAAAAGTACGATTTATCCAATCTTTGAAATGAGTTTGTAAGGAATACAGAGAGAAGACAAGGCATGACCTTCAATTACTTGGTTCCTACTGTGTGCCAGCACTTTGCTGCTCTTATTGTGATTTTGCAGATGAGGATGCTGAGATTCAGGGACACCGAATATATTGTCTTGGTTTCGGCTGAGGTCAGGTTTGAACTAGCTCTGTCTAACTGAGTCTTAGCTTCACCTTTGCCAGGCAAAGAAGGAAACCTCACTCATAATATGTTATTTCCTCATTTAATCTAAGATTCATACAAACACTTCATACAAGCTTCAAACAAGCCCTGAACTTTAGGAAAATTATCCATAGACACAATTCCAGTCTTCCTAAGGGACATAAACCAAATGCTCAGCAAATTGTATTTGTGGAACTGTGGAGAAGGGCAGAATGAAGGAGTTAGTAATGAAGAGCACATTTATGCCCTCTGTTTCTAGATCTGTGTGTGTGGGGGGGGCAGTTTGGGATGTTCATATTTGTCCTTGCAGGCTCTTACATCAAATTCAAGTTCAACTCCCTAAACTTCACAGTCTAGAATGTTCTGGGATTTTTTTTTTGGTCAGTCTCCCTTACCCCTACCCCTAGTGGTGCTTGGGACCCCCAGAGACTTGCAGCAACACTGAACTCAGTGGTAAGGGCCTGATGGGTCAATGCTTGGATCTGATCCAAGCAAAGTGCTCCTCAAACCATGCAGTGCCAGAGATGAACTCAGGGACTCATGCGTGTAGGTCATGGCATTCCACCTCTTTACGCTATGACTCTGGCTCCTAGAGTTTGTTTCAACCCTGGTCTTCTATTTCCTCCCCGAGAACCTTCCATTGTGATTGAAATATAATCTTTAACCTGAAATTTATGGATGTCTACTTTCGTAGGATTCTATCATCTGCCCACTCACCACCATGTATTTATTCGAAAATTAAAGAGTTGTTGTTCAAAAAAGCAGTTCCCTCATTTTATGCTGTGATAGAATTTTTTGTTTGTTTTTGTTTTGTTTTGTCTGTTGACTCACAAACATGGGGCAGAGCTGCTACTGGCTCTCCCTGTGCCCAGCCGCTCACGAGGTGCCTGGGAGGGATGGCGAGTTCTAGCCCTGGCCCACCACCCCAGCAGAGCCTCTCAACAAGCCAGACAACCCCCCACTCCACGAGGGCCTCCATTTTCCACATCCGACTTCCCCCTCCTCAGAACTCCACCCAACAGACCAGCCTATCACAGCCCAGCTCACATCAATAAATGCTGGATTTAGAGATGACAACAAGAGTATGCTACCTACATGGCAGAGCCTGGCAAGCTACCCATGTCATATTTGATATGCCAAATACCAGTAACAATTATAGACCTCATTCCCATGACCTGATGTAATGGTTTGAGGTTCTTTATGTTTTTGGAGCAAGCAGGTGCCCTTGGGCTCTACTTGCATGAGACAGGACATATGGAGATGTTACTGGTGCCCGCTCGAGCAAATCGATGATGAACGGGAAGACAGTGAAGACAGAATAATAACCTAGAAAGATTACATAGAAATGGTCTGTGTGGTTGGTGGTGGTAGGGGCGGGGTGTGAGGGGTCCAGTTTCTTCACAAAAGCTCATGGCCAGTTACCCCACCTCTTCTTTCTTGGATAGTCCTCAGTAATTAAGAGTAAAAACAGAAAGGAAAAGGGAGTATTTGCTGAGACGACAAACATACATGCTCTGTGACTTTCCTGAAGAACCTAGAGTAAGTGAACGACTTACAACTGAAGAATGTTTCGCTTTTCAAGAGGATAACCCCTTGGTCAAACTGAGACGGCCCCTCTCCTCACTTAGGACAAGATGTCCTTTCATTTAGCATAGGGAGTTTGCACCTGGAAGAATGCATCCTCAGGGCCTTCAAGGAGATCCAAGCAACCTTCAGAGTCAATATCACTTATCTCTTCCCATCTTAGGGGCTTTCTATCAGATAAGACCCCCATGCTCCAGCAAGAACGGGCCATGGGTAATGAATGTTTACAGTGAGTGGGGTCAATAGTTCCCCAGGTGGCAGGAAAGGCTCTGAGAAGACCTGTAGTAAAGAAACCTGTGTCATTTTACTTAAGCCAAAGATCTCACATGTATCTGAGACCACAGAGCACTTTTAGCCTAACATCTATTCCTATCCCATGGAAACCCTTTGGGCATAAACATTCAAATGCTTGAAACTGCTTAGATGGGATAACCTCAACATATTGATGGACCTGGAGAGACTATTTAAAATAGAACTATTGGGCACTTCTTTGGGAGAAAATCTGAAGCTGTCTTTGTGGTCTGTCTGAATTATTTATAGATCTGTGCAAGTATGTATCCATGTGTTTATATATACTACATATAAATATGCATTTTCACTGCAATTACAAGTGCAGTTAGAAGATGGTGGGGGTGGGGGTGGGGCAGAAAGGGAAAGAATATTCCCATTTATAGGGGAAAAATGACCTGGCATGCTGTGATTAATTTTAAGGCATGAGCACCACCTCCTCTTGAGGGAATTCTCCAGCGATGATGGATTTTCTACAGCTTCTGATGCTGTTGGGAACATCGGAGTGTCCGACGGCACAGTGGGGGCCGCTCCTCCTCCCTCATCCTCCCCTTGCTCAAAGCCCAGCCCTTCTCCATCAACCTGGCACCTAAAACATTTCCTTACTAATCATGAATATCCATTCATTACAGTCATTCGCATCATTTGAATGATAAAAATGTCATAAAATAGTCCAGTGATTTTGTTTTCAAGGTCACAATTTAATTTTCATTGGCAAAGCATGTCTGAAAACTTCTAAGGAAAATTCTTAGAAACCCAGTCAGAATATTAAAAAAAAGGCTATGATTAGATATATTTTTTAATTGTTGCAAAATGACAGGAGTTTTAAACTTGCTTTCAATGCAATAGGTAAGGTTGTTTTCTGAAACAGAACTTTGCCAATGTGTGTGTGTGTGTTTTTAATTGTCACATATAGGGTGATTTTAAAGTAAATAAGAGCACAAGGTTCATATTATTTTAAGTGTATATTGTATTTGTCTTCTCAATGCTGTGGTTTTTAGGTCTGTGAATAGCATCATAGTATGGGTGCAGCCTATTAAGCTGCCTGTTTGGGTAAGGAAACCCAGAAAGCAGCACAATGTTGTATTACTCACTGTGTCCTTCCAATATGGTTAGAATTCCACAACCTAAATGATCATTTGTTGAACAAATTCATGCTTTTATTAGTCAAAATACAGAGAAAACAGAGCCTCCCTGTTTCAAGATATTTGCTAATGCATGGTTAATTATCACATATAGCTTACTATAATTCATTTTACAGGGGGACCTCCTGCAGGTAACATACTAGCAGTTTATGAACCAAAATAACCTCACTATAGATTAGAGCTGTCCCAGGGCTGGTCAGACAGTTGGTGCTTCTAGACCTTCTCACTTCACATTGCTAATTTGAACAAGGCTTTATTTTTATATTTGTCAGCAGCAAAACTGTAGGATGGTTGTTAAACTTCTCCCAGGTCTAATTAGAACAGCAATGCTCGCATTCATAATGAAGCTCGTGTCTTGCTCGGAGTTAGTGAGAGGGTTGTTACAGTAGCTTCCTGGCAGGCTGTTGCTGGCAGTTTTTAGGTAGCTGGTGGCTGCGATATTAAGTGACTGTTGAAATTCATTGACTCCACCACGGCTAATGTGTCTAGATGACAACAAGTTTACACGGTTCTTTTATAGTTACAGCAAATGGGTCCATTTAAATATTTATTAGGTGATTATGGTGATGTGAAATGGAAAAAAAAACGCAAAGTGCAATATCGCAAGTTTTGTTTTTTAACTGTTGATGTGGGGCTGGGATCTGGGATCACGGTATCACTCCACATCGCCACATCTTTCCCTTATAAATATTTATACTAGATCAGCAGTGCTGAATGCTAATTTATTTGCATTTAGTCTCTTTATTGATTTCTCCCTGGGCAGAGGTTAGCAGTGAGACGCTGTGTAGGCTTACAGGACTGGTGGAGACTTCAACCAAGTGGCATTTTGATGAGCCGGGGGAGAGTTCACTTTGCTGAAACTGAAGAGGCCTTTTGCTCTTGGAGATGTAGCCTGACAGATTATTCAGGCGGCTGGTGTTCTGCCCTCTCCCAGGGTTGATGTGCCTGCTGGCAAACGATTTTGCCTCCGAAAGACTGCTGCTTTTCTGTGGAGTGACTTGTCAAGCCTTGGATGGAATTGGGAGAGGCCGGCTGATCTAGATGTGTGTCAGACTTCTAACTTGATTTTTGTTTTCCTAGTCTGGGAGCCACTTAACAGTCTACATTTTTTTTTTTTTTGCAAAAGCAAAAAGGCGTCTCTTTCAAACTGAATAGGGCATCTGAGGCAGAGAGAAGGGGGAACACACCTCTGTTCAGAAAGGTTAAATCTTCATCAGACAAAAGAAATCCAAGAGTTCTGTAGAGGAAACTATAAACATTTTTCAGACTGATTAAGGGCAGAAAGAAGTGTTTGCTTTGCCATGGAATATTTTGACTGTGTAGGGAGTTTGAGCAGGGGATAGTGATTGTCAGTTCACCATCTAGAATGTAGCTTATTATTTTGTTCCCACGTCTGGAAACAACTAGTTTTGATAAAGGTAGAATTTTCAGGAGATTTTTCAAAGTGACATAAATTAGTCTGTTACTGCAACATTTAGGATGCCTTGACGGTCTGAGTACTCAAAATATTGCATACAATATAGAATCGGAAGTCTAACACTCTGAAGTTGTTTCCCTTGGGAAAAAAGAAACCCGTCTCTAATCTAGCTGTGTATCTCTCTTTTCACATGTACTAATTATCATTAGAGCTTGAACTGTTGTGATGGACTCTATTCTTTGGCTTGGACTGAGGGCATTAATTGTAAGAGTGCAGAACTACTTGTTTATAGGAGCAATAGTATGTCCTCTAGGGCAAGGATGTGACAAGGCCTCACTGTGGGTGTGTCTTACAGAATGAGCCACTTTAAGGATATGGAAAATTAGGCGGAGAACATTATTAAGCAAAATCTACGATAGTCCAGCAGGTAGGGCGTTTGCCTTTGCACGCCGACCGGCCCATGCCGGCCTGGATTCGATCCCCAGCATCCCATATGGTCCCCCGAGCACCGCCAGGAGTAATTCCTGAGCAAAGAGCCAGGAGTAACCCCTGAGCATCGCCGGGTGTGACCCAAAAAGCAAAAAATAAATAAATAAATAAATAAATAAATAAATAAATAAATAAATAATGCTACGGCTAGACTTTGGTCATGTAAAGACTGCCGATTATGTAAGACTTTGCTGATTATATAAATTACTATCCTCAACCACCTGCACGGCAGAGCCTGGCAAGCTACCTGTGTTGTGTTTGATATGCCCAAACCCAGGAACATTTATAGACCTCATTCTCATGATCTGAAGGAATGGTCTGAGGCTCTTTGTGTTCCTGGAGTGAGCAGATGCTCTTGGGTTACCCTAGCTCGCGACAGGACGTATGGAGGGAGATTTACTGGTGCGTGTTCCAGCAAATCGATGAACAACAGGAAGACAAGTAATACAAGTGAAGTGATCCTCAATTCAAAAAATTGTGTTTGTATTTTAAGAACAAATTGTATGGAGGGTCAGGTGAGTGTTCAGTGGTTAGAGCACATGCATAGCATCTGTCTTACTCAGATTTGATTTCCCCATCTATTGCCGGTATAGTTGTGGGTATACCTCCAAAGTATCCCTGGCACTGCAGGAAGCATCACAGCCTAAGGCCCTTGCTTTGAATCAAGATTTAGCCAAAAAGAGTCCAGAATGATAGCACAGTGGGTAGGATATTTGACTTGTACATAGCCTACCTGACTTAATTCCCCAGCAATCCATATGATCCCCTGAGAACCACCAAGAATGATATCTGAATGCGGAATGCAGAGCCAGTAGTAACCCTTGAGCACCTGTGGCTGTGGCCCAAAAAACAAACCAAACAAAAGAGGAATTGACTGAGAATTGCTTGTGGGGCTCCCAGGTCTCCTAGCCTCAGCCAAAGAAGCCAGTCCTACGGATCTCTGATTGAAAAATGTACTCATGGACATTATCATCATGACCTGTTTAGACAGATATTTTTAAAGCATCATGTGAATGCTTTTAGCTGCAGACTTAGAACTTCATTAACTATCCAGTCAGAGTATTAGTACTAGAGAGTTAGTTTGTCATTGAGTTTCAGCTTGGATCTGCCGTGGGGATCATGTGCAGAGGCTTCTCAGTAAGTGAAGACCTGCCTCTGGGTCTGGTCTTGTTGTTCTTAATAACATATATTTTAATCCTCTTAGCTTCATGTGAAAGATTGACTCTCTCCACTTTGTAAATGGCAAAATGAGAAATTAAAGGAAATTTAGATTCTTCTGGAGTGCCAAGGTTGGGCTAGCCCCTTTCCCAGATGTGCCCAGACCATGTGTGGTGCTATTCCATCAGGCTTTCTCTGGAAAGAAAGCTGTTCGGAGGCTGTATTTGACTCTTGAAACCTGAAGGTTCCACTGAAATGAGTTTTCCGGTGCATTTCATAAAAGATTAAGTTAACCAATGTTTTCTCTAGATGATGATTTGACTGTCTCTAGTTATTGAGTTCATAAAGTAAAGCTCCTCGCTACTGGCTTTTCCTAAAATCAGAGCACATCGGTATATCATAGGTGGAAGCAGTCATCAGGATGGGTCTTGAGGGGACTGCTTCGAACTGTCTCTGAATATCATCACTGTGTTGTTACAAAGGTCAGGCATAGAATAGGAAAGTTAGTCCTTCTGCCATGTATAAATCATTGAAAAGAGCTGTCCAGGCTTATCTTGTGATATATTGGCTCCGAAAAAATAAAACTCTCCCTGACATTCACTGGGGGAAGCAGATAAGAGAAAAGAATCAGCTCATTTTGGTTATTGTCTATGGTTTCTTGAGTTGGCTGATTAGGTTCTTTCAGGTGAAAAAGAGAAACACAAACTGCCTTTCTCTAAAAACATGGCCCATAGATTTTTGCATGGTGAAAGGGAGTTAGTTACTGAGCATCCTGCCTTGCTTGTGTGCTGTGACCCACAAAGTAACCAACCCACATTTCAATTAAAACCAACTTCACCACAGATGACTTCAAACAAGAACAATAGAACCTTCATTGTACTTTCTTCTGCTCCGAAGTTTTTCTTCTGTTTTAGTCTACTGAAAAATCACAGCCTTAAAAATGAAATAGCAGAGCATATTTGTCCTCGGTCCTGATAACGTCTGGGATGTTTATGTATATGTGCCTGTGTATAAGCATTATCTTCACGTCCTCTGTGCTTGTCGATTTGGGATACACAGTCTCTTTAGGATACAAGTCTCTCTGCATTCCAGTTTGTCTGTACCCAGAAAAACTTCTACTTTTTCCCCTTGAAATTCAAGTAAGATTGAATCAATGTTGATTTTGCAGACCTGGTTGAACTTACAATAAAAAAACTGTAGCTAGGAAATAAGTTACTGAATAAATGATGATTTGACTGTCTCTAGCTTTAATATAATAGGATGGAAAGTTCTGCTTTGAGTTATTTGATACTCTTATAAAATACTCAAGTGTACAATTTTATGTCCTAGTGAAAAATACTGTAATGCAAGACGTAGCCACTGAACCCATCCCCATCTTAACTGTTAGATGTTGGTGGTAATTTTTTTCTGATGTGGTGACCTGGTAGACTCTTTGTAATAATGATGATTGGCTCTTTGTATTATTATTATCATTTATCATTATTACTAAGGTAAAATTATTTGCAGTAGAATTAATATTTGTGCTTTAGGCAAACAGCATTACAGCACCAAAGTGCCAATATGTATGTGTGTTGAAAAGTGAGTGACGGTGCAGAGCTTCCTTGAAGAATGAATCTTCTTAGCATCATTAATTAGTAGGAAGAGGAAGAGGTGTCAGGTCAGAAAGCAGAACTTTCTGTTGGGAGTCCAAAGGTTATCATCAGCCCTATGTCTCCTAAGAGAGAATTCTTAACTGGGATTAATGACCTGCACCAGCTCTCCTTTAGCCACTCTGCCACAGAAAGCAGGTTCTAGTTCTGTGCATGCCAGACTGTTCTATTTATGAGACATCTTGGATGCCAAGTTAACTTTATAATAGCAATGATAAGGACTAGAGATATAGTATATTGGGTAAGGCCTTGAATTTAGGAATCTGACCTAGGTTTGAACTCAAATACCACATAAGTACTGGCAAATGATTTTTGAACACAGAGCCAGGAAGTCCTGAGAACCATCTAGTATGGTGTGAATCCTCCTCTCCACCTTGCTGAAATAAAATGAAATTCAATGATACACGCTAAAATGTAGTGTTTATATAGTGGTTTTACATTTTATAAAATATACATGTATGTAAATATTTATTATATATTTGTATATAT
This sequence comes from Cryptotis parvus, assembly GCA_021461705.1. Lineage (NCBI taxonomy): Eukaryota > Metazoa > Chordata > Mammalia > Eulipotyphla > Soricidae > Cryptotis > Cryptotis parvus. The sequence goes on along the minus strand of JAJIBD010001518.1, from coordinate 91,155 downwards.
TTAACTCTTTCAAACTGCACAGCAAAAAAACAGGGACTTTTTTCTGCTTTAATCTGATCACTTGATCACTTGAATCCCGTTATTCATCGATTTGCTCGAGCGGGCGCCAGTAACATTTCCATTGGACCCTATCACGTGCCAATGTAGCCCAATGGCATCTGGTTGATTCAGGAATATGAAGAGCCTCAAACCGTTCCTTCAGGGTCTTGACAAGGAAGTCTGACCATCTTGTAGGTGGGCGGCCACGTGATCTTTTGGCATCCCTTGGGATCCAGTCGGTAACGGCTCTAGTCCAGTGGTTGTCTCCAAATCTCATTACATGTCCAGCCCATCTGATGGGCTGGACATTAATCTGATAGATTAGAAAATAAAATTCTGGGCAAGAAAGATAGTACAGGGGTAGGTGTTTGCTTGCATGCAGGCAACCTTTGCTTAATCCCTGGCATTGCATATGGTTCTCTGAGCACCATCAGGCCTGCCTGTGGTCCTCTGAGCACGGAACCAGGAGTAAACCCTGAAGACCATGAGATATGTCTCACAATTTATTACTATTTTTAATTAGGGACCACCCCCGTGGAGTCCAGGGCTACCCCCAGTGATGTGTGGGCCTACTGGCTCTGGTCAGACCTGATGATGAAGTGCTGCTTGGTCCCCTATGAGGGCTATACCTGGCAGTGCTCAGGGAGCCACACAGCACCAGAGATCAAACTCTGGGTCTCAAGCTTGCTAAAGCATGTACTCTGCCATCTAAGCTATTCCTCCAGCCCTATATAGATTATTTTAGGATAAAATGAATGAAAAGGAAATTAGCTTTTTTTAGTCAATACTTGAAAACATTTGATTCTTATAACTCTGAGATGTTTTATTGTTCTTGTGACTGGAAAGTGATTCATAGTGATTAGAACTGTTCAACCTTCAGAATCTATTCTGTGTTTCTTTTCCCTGGGGTTATTGATTAGACTTCTGTTTGCTCTACATTCAAGCTTCATTGACTGCCAAAAATGAAGGGGAAAGTCTGAATATCACCTTGTTATATTCCCGTTTATGAGACAATGAACATAGCAGGGAGTAGAAAAATAACTACAGTAGGAAGCAACCAGATGGAAAAAATATGCCAAAGCTGTGAATAGAAATAGATGTCAAAAGTTAGACGAGTTAAGAGAAAAGGGAAAACTTCCACAAAGAGATCATTGTGGAGCATGGTATGAGACATTTAGAAGAAAAGGCACCATCCTACACCATCATATGAGGACAATGAGAGTTTTGCAGACACAATAAAGTCAAAAAACCTAATTACCACTTGCAGAAAAAAGTTCACATTGGGTAGAGTTTGGACTGTGCACTTCAAACATTCCTGCATGTGGGCAACCACCCAGAGGATCACAGTGAAAAACAGGTGGCAATATGCCAGAGAAGACTCTGGAACTACACATTTCAGGTCTAGCTTCTCCAGACTCTTTTCAGCATGTGTTGGGGGATGTGTCTCCAAGACACTCCAGGGTCTGGATGGAACATCGAACAATGACTCAAGACCCAGGTGAGATTTTATCTCTTCCTACTGAATGTCTTGTGTTTGGAAAAGCAAAGTGGCTAAGGGCATAGATGTTGAAGATGGTGTTGAAGAGAAGACTTTCATTTTATGGACTGTAGTCTGTGATACTAGAACAGTCCTGGCAAGGACCTGGGCACACTTCACACAGATGGAGAAGAATGTGGTTAGCAGATAGCAGATATTTCTGAGCTGATCAACAGAATTGAAATAAGACTTTTGTCAGTGGGAAACTATGTGCTACCTCCCCATCCCCAAATCTGCAAAACAGGATTAGATAGAAGATGCTGTATCTGATACCAGGGAAAGCAGAGGTCACTCAGTCTTCTTAGGCAAAGGCAAGTGACACTCACATACCAGACCTAGAAATTACAAGACTTTGTGTTTCAAACAGATTATGCTGACTATAAGGGACAAGCAGTAGAGTTTGAGGTGCTGATAATTATTACAGATATATGTGACTTCTTAGATACTTCTCTTATTATTGGGGAAGTCTAGGGATACAATAAAAAGTAAATTAATCTTTGGGAAAAGGCCCAAATTGAACCCCATCCAAATAAACATCTTTAAATATTGGATCCTGGTGGCCAGAATTCTTGCGCTGGCTGTTACTAGGGTTAGAATCCCATAGCTCTAAAACAGTAGTGAATCATTCTTGATAAATGCAGACCTTTACCTAAAACCAATCACAACTGTGTCCATCAATAAAAATCAAACTTTTTTATTCAAGGAATATCAGCTATGTAGTATAGTGAGTGCTGTTGAAATATACGGACTTCGATGCTTCTCTCTCTAAGAGTTATATTCTGGTAGAAAGACAAGAGATAAAAAGTGAACCATTTTAACTCCAGCAGGCTATCCATCTTTGTAGATATTATGGAGGAATAAACAGAATTCCTAGAGGTGGAGACAGGGATTGGGGTTTCTAACAAAACATATGGCTCTGCCTCTGGATATAAATCATGGAGGTATGCAGCTGAATTGATTTCCTTAGGAGACCTGACTCTGTATGACACAACTTTTCAAAACACAGGTGGAGCCCAGAGCATGGTATGAGACATTTAGAAGAAAGGCACCGTCCTACACCATCACATAGTGGCTAGAGCGCTTGCCTTTCAAACAGCCAATCCAGGTTGGACCCCCAACACCACATATACATCCCCCAAACCTGCCAGAAGTAAGCCCTGGCAATAAGCACTGCCAGGGGTGGCCTAAGAGCAAAAATAGAAACAAGCAAACAAAAAGCGCACAGCTGGATGCAGCTTACGTAAGACTGGTGTTGGCGCTGCTGACCAAGTTCCTGGGGAGACAGAGTCTTTCCAGAGTTTGCCTTCTTTTTATGAACAACCTGATGAGCCTTTTTGGAAATTTCCAATTTTACCGTTTCAAGTCTTGGTTGCTTGGTGCTTGTTTGTGGCTTGTGGCTAGTCCTGCTTGCTTCTTGTAAATCTTTTTTAATCCCAGTTAAAAAATGGAGTGGCATGTTGCCTAACAAGACGGAAAAAAGAGAGAAATTTTGTTTTATGTATAATGGAGTCTTACACCTGTATACAAACCTACAGAACTAGGAAAAGAGCTAAAAACAAACAAACAAACAAAAACATTTTAACCATGATAAAGAGAAGATAGATTCCAAAACTCTAGTTTGATGGTATTGTGCTGTAGGTTGCATGTTCAGTTAGTGTCTGAGGGTGATATTCAATTAATACTAAACATTTAAAATGGGATTTTCATATGCAAATATGTACAGATATAATATGGAAGTGGTTTGACTTGTATAAGGACTACACTCAGCGCTGCCCAGTGGCTCAGATCTACTTCCAGAGTTCTTTGGCTCAAGGTACATGGTGGCCACCAGAGCAACCTAGTGATGTTGGAGACCAGGTGTTGCCAGGGATGGGATCAGGATCTTGTGTATGCCAGGAATTTGCCTTCCTGCTTTAACTCTCTCTCGAGCAGTGGGAGATTTCTGGTAAGATGAGAGACCATCTATCTCCATAAAGTCACTGAAATTCTGGTTCCATTATGAAAATATTTTACCTTCTTCCAGTTTTATCTTTAAGAAAGTAGGAGTGTGTGTGTGTGTGTGTGTATTGGTGTGTGTTGGGTGTTGGGAGGGATAGGGAAGGGCATAGAAGAAGAAATACCCTTTACTTCACACAAGTTTTCAAATTGATACTGAATTTACAGGAGTTTTAGGAGTATCAGCTCAGAAAGGTTACAGATAGATGAGAATTTCTGGACATATTCCTAAAGCGTCAAGAAATTCAGAGACTAGATGCAAATGAACCATTACATCTGGAAGACTTCTAAAGTGTATGAGAATCTTTAAGTTTGAAAGTTTCTAGAAGTTGGATGGCTGTTCTGTTGAAAATAATCCCACTCTCATTCATTGTTGGTGGGTATGTCGACTGGTATAGCCTTTTTGGAAAACAATATGGATGTTCCTCCAAAGACTAGAAATTGAGCTTCCATCTGACCCAGACATATTGCTCCTGGGAATATACCCTGGGAAGCCAAAATCACACAGAAGAAACACCATCTTCACTTTTATGTTCATAGCAGCACTATTCACAATAGCCAGAATCTGCAAACAACCAGAGTGCCCGAGAACTGATGACTGGATAAAGAAACTGTGGTACATCTACACAATGGAATACTATGCAGCTGTTAGGAAAATGAAGTTATGAAATTTGTCTAAAAATGAATGGACATGGAGAGGATCATGCTGAGTGAAATTAGCCAGAGGGGAAAGGACAGATATAGAATGACTGCATTTATTCGCAAGATATAAAAAATACCATGATACCAATATCCAAGGCAGACAAAACATGGGTCAGGAGGTCTTGTCAGTGGGTAGAACCTACTGTAAATGTGTAGGAGTCAGAGGTTAGACAATACAGAGAAAGGAACAGCATAGTAATAATTATTGTAAATTATAATACCAGCGTAGAACTGAGCATTGAAAGTAGGCAGAACGATATATATGATATCCTCAACTGTATGTGTTACAAGACACAGTGTATAAAAGAAGGAAGAGAGAGATAGAGAGAGAAACAAAAATTGCCTGCCATAGACACAGACTGGGGAGGGGGATATTATGGGACATTGGTAGATGGAAATGGGCACTGGTGGAGGGATGGGTGCTAAAACACTGTATGACTGAAACCCAAATATGAACACTTTTGCAACTGTATATTTCACCGTGGTATAATAAAAATAAAAAAGAAAAGAAAAGAATCCCAGTATCAACAAAAGAGGATGGGCAGCTTATGACACACTGTGTTAATGAAATTGGGGTCTGGAGTGTTGTAAGGATAGGTGAGATCAGGGTAGTGGCAGGGGTGGGGTAAGGAAATGGGGTGAGGGTTGGCACAGAGAACTGAAGGGCATTCTTCATTTAGAATCCTAAATAATACAATTAGGTGGATTCCGATCAGAAAACAAAATATTGCTAATCATACACTGGCTTCTGGGAAAGACAAAAACCAGAGTGAAGAAAATCTTGGATAGAATCCTTGTCATCAAATCCTGTCACAGTACCCACATTGTAGGTTTTTAATAAATAGCTGTCATTCCTTAATAACAGAGAAAAGGAAGGAATAAAACTTGTTTTAGACTTTCAGGTTTTCTAGAATTATTGTCACATCCAAAAGAGCAGTACAGCTCTACCTGCTGTACTATTGCACCATTGTGATATTGTGGAGGGGGAGGATTTGGGCTACACTCAGTGTAGAAGCTTAGAAGCTACTCCTGACTCTGCTCAGGGGTGATTCTTGACAGGTCTTGGGGCACCAGGCAGTGCTGGGGGTTGAACTGGAGTTAGCCCTGTGCTAGACAACAGTCTTAGCCCCTACTATCTCTCCAGCCTCTCATTTGTAGATACTTTTGATGATAGGTGTTCATTTCTCTTTCCATAGTCAGGACCTAAGTTGAGCTAAATTGGTATATTGTCTTGTCTCCTTTCGTAGTAACTCCTGGGTAAGACAGCCATCCCCAAGTGAAGAATCTGAAGCTTTCATCATGTTGCTTCCTAGCTCATTAACAGTGTGCCATTCTGCCCAGCCATATGTATGGCCTGCTTGTCTTCTTGTCATTTATTCATGTCCTAACTTGACTTCATAGTCCACTCCCGTTTTTCCCTATGATGTTTACAAGCTACCATTTATGAGCTACTGGACGATCTATCTGGACTTTCTACATACGGATGATCTATCTAGACTTTATATTTGTTTCCTCACCTAAAAATTAAAAGAAAATAAAAAGTGAGCTATCTTCCCGTTCATCATCTATTTGCTTGAGCAGGCACCAGTAATATCTCCATATGTCCTGTCTCATGCTAGTAGAGCCCAAGGGCATCTGCTTGCTCCAGGAACATAAAGAGCCTCAAACCATTATATTAGATCATGGGAATGAACTAGTTACTGGTATTTGGCATATCACATACGACACGGGCAGCTTGCCAGGCTTGCCGTGAGGGTGGCATACTCTTGTAGTCACCTCTAAATATAGCATTTATTGATGAACTGCATGGCTGCCCCGCGAGCTGGGCTGTGATAGGCTCGTCTGCTGAAGGAGTTCTGATGAGAGGGAAGTCCGGATGTGAACATGGCGGCCCTCATTTGGGGGGATCATCTGGCTTGTTGTGAGGCTCTGCTGGGGTGGCGGACCAGAGCTAGAAACCGCCATCCCTCATGGGCACCTCATGAGCAGCTGGGCACAGGGAGAGCAAGTAGCAGCTCTGCCCCATGTCTGTAAGTCTCTGGATCAGCATACCTGGGCCGGATTGAAAAAAAACTGCTGCAGGGTGGGTGTTGATGATGATCCGGGCTGTGATAGGCTGTCTGCTGGGTGGAGTTCTGATGAGGGGGAAGTCGAGATGTGGAAAATGGCTGCCCTCATGGAGTGGGAGGGTCATCTGGCTTGTTGTGAGGCTCTGCTGGGGTGGCGGGCCAGGGCTAGAACCCGCCATCCCTCCCCGGCGCCTCATGAGTGGCTGGGTACAGGGAGAGCAAGTAGCAGCTCTGCCCCATGGGAGTGTAAGGAGTGTTACATGAATTAATTTTAGTTTGAAAACTTAGTGTTCATAAGACATTAAGAAAATAGATATGTGTATATTCCTTTGGCTTGACTCTAAATTGGAAATGATCTCTACTCCCTCACCATTAACATATTATAGATACAAATATTAAGTTGATATTTAAAAATATTATTATACCACCATGAGATATACAGTGACAAAGATGTTCATGTTTGGGTTTCAGTCATTCAGTGTTCCAGTACCCATCCCTCCACCAGTGCCCGTTTCCCGCCACCAGTGTCCCCTGATTTCCTCCCCCTTCCCCAGCCTGCCTCTATGCAGGCACTTTTGCCTCTTCTCTCTCTCTCTCTCTCTCTCTCTCTCTCTCTCTCTCTCTCTCTCTCCCTTTTCTTAAACATTATGTATGGCTTATGTTACATACATTTAGAAATTATTGTTTATATCCCTTTGCCTACATCAATGCTCAGTTCTAGACCGGTATTATCATTTCCAACAATTATTAGTACTATTTTACAGAAAGGACCCTCTGGAATCTTATCATTTTGTTTCTACCATCTTTCTTCATTGATAGATCTGACCTCTCTGATCTTCTGCCAGAGCTTTGATCTGTCACATACCATCAATCCACCTCTCCTGTTAGCTATCTCTGAGTGCTACATTTATCAGGGACACTGGGTATTGGCCAGGGGACAAGAAACACAATCTGTAGACAGATCTACCACTGGCCAATCTCGCCAGTATAATCTCTGCAGTTTGCTGACAGTCGTGTGGTTAGTTTCCAAGTCTGTAATTCAGAATCCAGTTGGGTTTTCAAGGAGAAGTAGTGGAGTCGCTGGCCATCTCCATCCAGGCCCCTATTATTTTTTCCTTTGGGAGGTCACGTGCCTGACATTTACTATAAAATAATCTGGGATTCCAGGGCTTTCACATAAAGACTAGTCCAGCAAGAGACTGACATTTTGGATTGAAATGGTGTAAATGTTTCAACAAATCTTCAGCAAGCCCTCCAAAGCCACATATAAATAATGAGTTTGGAAAGGCAACAAGAATGCATGGGATGTGGCCATCTGAATCAGCCATAGGTTGGAATGGTGAACTACTTTGGATAAGGGACCAGTTGAAAACTATTCATCAGGGTAGGGTGGCGGGGGCAAAATTTCTTTTAGTTCCAGGAAAGTTTGCATTTCTACACAAGGTCCCCACCCTTATGTTGAGATCTCTGCATAGGGGTGACACTTGGGGGGAGGGGCAGTCTAATGTGACAAATCCATGGACTGATGAAAACCAATGAAAGATCTGATGTGCTTAGCCCGAAACCATGGTCCACCCCATGTCTCATATATAAGATCTTCACCTTTATTATCATGATACTCCTAAATTTTAAGTGTAGACATTTTCTAGGTTTCAGAGAAACCAGCAAGCTTAATCTCTGGTCATCCTATCAACTGGATGGAAGCATCAAGTTGGCCCTATACAAGACAGGTGCCTTACTCCCTGCCCCATCCTTTTTTAAAATTTTTTTTATTATACCACCATGAGATATAGTTACAAAAGTGTTCCTATTTGGGTTTCAGTCATATAGTGTTCCAGCACCCCTCCCTCCACCAGTGCCCATTTCCCTCCACCAATGTCCCTTGATTTTCCCCCCCCACCAGCCTGCATCTATGGCAGGCAATTTTCACTTCTCTGTCTCTCTCTTCCTTCTTTTATACACTCTTGCTCCATACTTTTTATCTTCTCATTTATACTTTTGATAATATTCATCTATTTCCGCAGTCAGCCACTCCACGAGGAATAAATCATTTTTCTGACTCAACAGGAGGTGTTTGGGGGAGTATATGCATTTTAAAGCCAGCAACAAGCTCAGGGGATGCTGCAGAAGAATGTACTTGCTTGGACCTTATACCCGGAGGGTTGATCAACATACAGACAAAGTTCCAGAACAAAATCCAGTCAGAAATCCTAGAGGTTTCTGACTAAGGGTAAGCAGGCACTCCGTAGGAAAGCTATCACATTCTTCCAGATTCCCATTTACCGTCCATCCTTACCTTCATTTCCTCATGGGGAAGCCTTCAGTCCTTAAGAACCAGGAAAGTCTTCAAAGAGCATATTCCTCTCAATTTTTGCAGGTAGACAAGAAAAAATTGGGCTTCTAGATGTCTTATTTTCATTTAATTCTCTGTACCACAATGTTTTTAGTTTCTCCAAGGCTCATCTCCTTACTCCTTCTCCATCCTGAAGCTACCTTCCTCATCCTCCTTATACTCCGCATTCCTCTTTCATTCAACAGTGTTCCCTACATCCACCATTGTTCTCTTTAATTAGTCAGAATTAGTCAGCCAAGATGCACCCTCTCATGCAACCTCTCCCAGAATGCCTCCGAGTTCAGTGAATGCATTCACTCAGGATCAGGAATGAGTGTTTGTTTAAAACAGGATACTGGTGGGGGAGGGGATTCCCATGAAGGAGAGGAGACAAAACAGGAGATAGATGAGAAGGAGAATCAAGGAGGAGAAGTAGGAGTGGCCTGGGGCTGGTGTGTGTGTGCGGTTAGGAGGTGGCACTGGCGTGAGGGGCTCCTGTGCTGTGGCCTGAAGGCTATATTTCTTGACATTCCAGCCAGTACACCTCTGCACGCAGGTCTTCCTCAGGCCACACAGATAGTGGTGGGATTGAAGGACAAGAGGAAAAGAGCTGGAGAGCCTGTTAAGCCGCAGGTGCCAAAGTCAGAGCTGTTCTCTCGGACCACGTTAGGTCCCCGGCCCTTTCACCAGCAGCTTCTCCATGGCCTGACTCCAGCTCCAAAACTCCCCTTTAGAGTCATCTCTCCTGGAAGCATTCCTGACTCAGGAGCTGTGGAAGACCCTCCTCCTCCTCTATGTTGAAGCAGAGAGCTCTATTCACCTGTTCTCATGGCACATGTCAAGTTCTACGTTGGAGTGGATTATTGAATCCCATTCTCGCTTCCCCTAAATATAGTTCAAGTCCTAATTCCCAGTACCTAGGAATATGACCTTATTTGGGACCAGGCCTCTGCAAATAAGTTCAAGATCTCTAGACAAGGTCATCCTAGATTCGATGGGAGCTGAAATCCGGAGGATTTAGAGAGGAGAAATTTGACAGAGAGACACAGAGAAGCCCAGATGAAGGGGACAGTGAAAAGCCAAGTAGCACCACAGAGCCCAGCTGTCACTAAAACTTGGGACCCAGGTGGCATCGATTCTCTCTCAAGCTCCCAGAAACAACCAACTTTACTGGCACCTGGACTCCTGGCTTCTGGAAACACGAGAGATCACATTTCCATTGTTTCCCTCCACCCTGTTCTGTGAAAATGTGCTACAGTCTCAACTCTCCACTCAGAATTTTATATTCATCACAAGAGCAGGGACCTGCAAGAAGCCAGAAGCAGTGCTCATGGTCGAATCTCAGTACACTCCAGCCCGGTCGGTACCTGGCACAGATGGAGCAACACCAGAAATGAGTTCTGAAGAAAATCTAAAAACAAACTGAAAAAAAAAACAAAATGGGAGCTAAGTTTGCTGTCAGAAGGAACAGAGCTTCTAGAGTCAGCGCTATAGCAAGTGGTTTCCATTGCATCTGCTCCCAGTGACCGGATCCTAAAGGGGTCAGGAAAGGGGAGCCATATATGACCTGTAAACTCATGCGATCTTGGGATTTCAGGCTGCTTCATGGATAGGCAAGAAGGCTTCTTTTGGCTGTCTATGAGGTATGGCCTGTGAATGATGTTACAAGTACCCCTGTCGCCCTTGGCAGGGAAAAGATCCCCAGCCCTGGTCTGTAGAAGGCCAGGCAGGTCCCTGATGCCATAGAGGGTGACCCATTGTTCTTTTGGTCAGAGTGCTCCTTTACTGTTTTCCCGCAGGTAGATCCCTGGAACTGCGAGTGGTGGCCAGCCTCCCTATGTCCATCTCCATTGACACTGACGTGCTTTAGTCTGTGTCTGCCTCTTCTCTGGTCTGTGCTCCCGGCTTTCTCGAGAAAACGGACAAGGAACAGCGGCTCACGGAATCGAACCACACGCCAACCAGGACTCCCTGGAACGAGGGTGCCAGTGGTGCAAAGACTCTGCTGTTTGGTTTGGGTGCTTTCTTCTCTGGCTGAGCAAAGAAATGATTTGTTTTCCCCCTTAGGAGGAGGTGAGTGAGTGAGGATGAAAATATTTACTTAGAGACCACCTAGGCCAGGTTTGAAAGCTCCTGAGCCAGGTGGGAAACTTCATCCCAGTGAGAGTTCTCTGTTGCAGTTCATGAAAAAAAGAAACTGCAGACGGTCAGCCAGGGAGGGCCGAGGCTGACGGCGGAGGCAGGAATCCGGAGCAGACTCAGTGGCCACTGCCCTTGCCTGCTTTTCCATCGCCTCATCTTACAAATGACAAACAACCTGGTCACTCGTTTCAAGTCAGGGCTTTCTTTCGCCTTCGTCTCTTCTCTTTCACTTTTTTCCCCTAAAAGCCACAAGAGTGTTAGGTGATTTTTCCCTCCCTGCCTGGAGAACATTTATTACAGATGCTTAATCTTTCCTCTCTCCTGGGGGCAGCTCAGGCCCGCGTACCTAGGAGATGAATCTTTGCCTTGGCACAAATGCTGCCCACACAGAAGGGGGAGATGCTTTTGATTTCAGACTGTCTGCAAGGGCAGGCCTGGGCGAGGGGCAAGCACTGTACGGAGTTTAGCAGACCTGAGAATTTAAAGAACCATGGGCACACAAGTTTGAATGGGCACCCACAATACTCAAAGAATCCCTCCCTGCCTTCTAAGAGCTTCAAGACATGTATGCATGCATACATGTGTGTGCATGCCCAAAATACAGATGTGTGCACATAGATGTGTGCACGCACTGCACACACACACACACACATACTCATGTACAGAGGAGAAAATGGAGATATATAAAACCAATCATTTTCATTGTTTACGGAATCTCCATCTCTATGACATTGTTTCCTCTTATTCTGAGTCCTGATGTGCAAATCAGGGTATCTGACCTTGATTTTTAAGGGTGTGGAAACAGATACTCACAGACATGGGGCAGAGCTGCTACTGGCTCTCCCTGTGCCCAGCCGCTCACTAGGTGCCCGGGAGGGATGGCGGGTTCTAGCCCTGGCCCGCCACCCCAGCAGAGCCTCGCAACAAGCCAGATGACCTCTCACTCCATGAGGGCCTCCATTTTCCACATCTGGACTTCCCCTCGTCAGAACTCCACCCAGCAGACCAGCCTATCATAGCCCTGCTCACGCAGCTGCTTGCGGCTGCTCGGTTCATCAATAAATGCTGGATTTTGAGATGACTACAAGAGTATGCTACCCACATGGCAGAGCCTGGCAAGCTACCCATGTCATATTTGATATGCCAAATACCAGTATCAATTATAGACCTCATTCCCATGACCTGATGGAATGGTTTGAGGCTCTTTATGTTCCTAGAGCAAGCAGGTGCCCTTGGGCTCTACTTGCATGAGACAGGGCATATGGAGATGTTACTGGTGCCAGCTCGAGCAAATCGATGATGAATGGGAAGACAGTGATACAGTGATACAGTGGAAACAGGGGTTATATAAACGGATGGAGGTCAAGACACAACTTAATACATCACAGTCGAACCCCCTTCTCATCCTGTTTGTCACCACTTCTGATTCTTTCTCCCTTAAAAGGAACAAGCCAATTTCTATGTGATTCTCTCTCTTTGCGGAGGCCTGTTCAAAACACTTTGCAGAATTTACTATCTCAATGAATTGACCCAATGGTCCTCTGAGAGAGGATCTTGCAATTTGACAATAAAAAGAAGAAACTTATAGACTTGTCCAGGCAGCAAGATGTTGAATTGAAACCTGAATTCAAAGCCAGGTTCATCTAGCTCAAAAGTTTACCTTGCAGCATTAAGTAACTGATTTTAAGATTTTATTTCCTTAGTAAAGTGGTGGATCTGCAAAAAAGCATTTGATAAAGGGCATTTCCCAGAGAAGGTGAACGTTGAGCCCACTTAGGAGACGGATGGAGAATCAGAGGTCAGTTAGGCAGCATGGTTAAAAAGTGGCAAAGCCCTTTTCTCCCTCAAGAGACAGCTTTTTCTTTGCTTAGACCTGACTCTGCGGCTCACAGAGATCCGATGACATTCTGCCACTATTCCCACTGCTAGAACCTTCACAGAATCTGAAGTCACCTTTGGGATTTTTTGTTTGCTTTATTTGTGGAGGAGGTTTCCATGCTGTGCTCAGGGGACCTGGGGGCCCCATTTGCAAGTTTCTGCTCATTGGACTGTGGTTCAGTGCAAGGGCCCAAGGACGCAGTGTTGTACTGACCCTGCAGTGCTGAGGAATACCTGGGTGACCTCAGCAGTGCTTGCAAGCCTCCGGGGCCACAGCTGACATGCACCTTAGCACCTCTAGTATCTCTGGATCTTCTTCACTCCAACTGCTAAGGCAAGTCCAGCAATTTCCCAGCAAGCATGGATGTGAATGAAAGATGCCTGCAGTCCAGGTCACAGATGAGTCTTGAAAGGAACCTGATCAGGGGCCGGAGCGATAGCTCAGCGGGTAGGGCGTTTGCCTTGCATGTGGCCGGCCTATGCCGGCCCGGGTTCAATCCCTGGCATCCCATATGGTCCCCTAGCACCTGAGCACAGAGCCAGGAGTAACCCCTGAGCATCGCCGGTGTGACCCAAAAAAAAAGCAAAAAAAAAAAAAAAAAAGAAAGGAACCTGATCCGCTACTGATATGGACTCACAGAGACTTTCCTTCTTGGGAGCCACGCCCCTGTGTTGGCAAATATGGGTGACATGGCTAAAGCATTCGGGACAGAACTGCTGGAACTTAATGCCACAGGCTTACATTTTCTGTCTGAATAGTTCATTTTTTTTACTTTTGCACCATGAAAGAACACCCAGAACTGTATAAATTTCAGTCATTTATTTAGCTTGATTCAGGTTCTTTTTGACACATCTGTCATGCGACTGACAGATAAGAACTCCTTCTTTTTCCCCTCATTCCCTTCTGCTGTATTTGTGGAGTCTTCTACATGACTGCCCCTTATCTTGAATAATTACAATGACGCAGACATTAGCTTATATAATCCCCTCAGCCACCATGCAAAGAATGCCACGTTGATCCCAATTTCAAGGTGAGGTCACCGAGGCTAGAGTGGTTATGGAATCAGAAAGCAAATGGCAGAGACGGGGAAACCTTGAGTTTCTGTGACTCTGACATGTGTCTGTTTCCTAGAGGACACTGGAGATACCATCACAGAGTCAGGGAAGAAGTCCTTCAAGTCCAGCTTATGCATTTAAATATGAGGCCACGAATGATAGGGAATGGAAGGGTGTGATGCAAATGGTGCTTGGGGCAGGTGAGGAGGGTCTGGAAGCAGGATAAAGCATTGGTGGAGGCCAGACACTGTGAGGGAATATGGGGCCTTGGGCACTGGGGCGCAGAAATAGGAAATGGTGGTAACGACACAGTCACAGAGTCTCTATAGAAAAGTCATTGGTGAGATTTTAATCTCACCAGAAGGCAAATCTGAAGTGGTTAGGCCACAGCTTTATCCCCATCAGAAAGGTGAGTGGGGAAGACCAGGAGGAATTAGGAAACAGATGTGGTTTTCTTCTCTGGGTTATACCCACAGAGAGAGAGAGAGAAGCGGGTCCAATCATCCCCTGGTGGGTAGTAGTCATACTGGGTGTTCACAGGGGAATAGAATTCTGTTCTGGAGAAGGGGATGTCACCATTGCAAAGCCCAGAGTTCATGCTGGCTAAGAGCTGGGAAGTGTTGGAGGCGCAGGAGTACAAGAACCTGTGCCAAGCCAGCATTTCTACAGAAGCCGGGGCCTCTCCTTGACCCCCCAAAAGCCTCCTCTTCCAGACTCAGCAAACACAGCTTCCTGGGTGACGGGTGGGTGAGAGAAGACTGCCTGGAGCCCCTCAGACCTGCCTCTTCACCACATATCCCCAGAAGTAGCCCAGGCAGCCACGCGTGCATTTGTGTTCCATTTCTTTGCCTGTGCTCCAGGGGATACCTTCTGTTTCCCTGTGCAGCGTGTTTATGGCTCTGCAGGGAGGTTCTCACCTAAGTGCTGTGGTCTGGATCATGGTGACAGCCTGCACTCTGGCCTGCATAGGCCTGTGCTTACACTGTTTCCTCCAGGAGGGAGGTCACAAAAGTGCAGACAGTGCACTGGATAGAGCCCATATTTTTGTTTGCCGTACACAATGGTTGTTAACATATTGAGTCAACATTTTTAAATTGGGGAATTTCACACATCCTCACATTTCCAGCATTTCTTTAAAAGGGGGGGGGGGGAACACTCCAGCAATCCTGGGCTTCTAGCCCACATGTTCATGAGCAGCTGGAGTTGGATAACTCCCCATACAGATAACATATTCTCTATTTTATTATAGCCTCCAACACTCCCTATTGCTTGAACAGTATCTTCTTCCCTTATTTATTGCAGTTAACAGGACTCTCTTTGGCATTAAACTTTGAGATTCTCATGTATCATACTGGTATTGCTCCAAATAGAAGTTAGTTCCTCTCCAGAAAGTTTAATTGCAGTGGAGTGGTAGGCAAGGCTCAATTTCTGTTGGTTGGTTCAGTTTGGTTTGGGCCTCCCAAATGGTGCTCAGGAGCCCTGGGGTCACTCATTGTTATAGTGAGCCCCCCCAGGTTCAATGTTCAGGCTGGAGGATGTGGTGCTGCTCAAGCCCTATAGTACCAGGAACCGCCAAGAACACCCCAGCTGTGCTCAGGGACCACTGGGGCTCAAGAAGTTCTCAGAGACCATGTGGTACTAGAGAGTGAATCTGGAACAGGTACATGCGAGGCATACACTCGAACCCTTCAACTATTTCCCCAGTCCCAAGGCAGAGTTTTACTCCCTTTCTTTAATGTCATCTTCTCTTGATTACCCTCTTCCCTGTATAAAGCCCAGTTCTTTGTGTTGATGCTAAATCAAAATATTCTCCTTCCAATTCCAAGTCAGCCTCTTTGCCCCTGCAAATTCTCAGCAGTATCAGCAGAGAGGTCTTACATGTTGGATTGGACACATAGCAGTGGTGTTGCCTCCAGGTGAGTCACACCTGGGCAGAGGGCAAGGCAGAAGAAAGAAGTCGAGGCTAGGAGATCCTCTGAGTGTGTCAGGAAGGGAGACACTGGTAATGTGAGGGCTGAGAAGCCAAGTGGGAGAAGGGCAGGTTGAAAAACAGCTGAGACACACGACTTGACCTGGAAATGAGATGCAAGCATGGTGGCATCTTGCTGTGAAGAGCAGGAGAGCTCAAGGAATGATGACCAGCAGTGGTCACTCTGGGCAGGGCAGGAGCATACTGGATGGGAAGGGACCTGGGAAGGGAGACTGCAGAAAAGAAGTGGCTGGTTATTTCAGGGCTGGGAATCTAGTCTTTCCTCTGCAAGGTGCAGCACTGAGCTTTGGATTCCGTTGCAACCTTCAGAGAACAAACTAAAGCATCAGATCTCTCCTCCTCCTCCTTAGGGCACCTCTCACCCTCTGCCTGCTGCGTCCTTCAGGGAGATACAGTGAGCAGGGGCCTGCTTGTTCCTTTGGGTTGGAACCTTTCCCTGTTTGGCACGTTAATGCTGTTGGCGATGCCAAGAATGCTGTCTGTCAGCAACTACTGGAGAGAAGGCAAGGGTCTGTATGTCCCAAATGATAAGGATGTTCCAATCTCTCTCTCTCTCTCTCTCTCTCTCTCTCTCTCTCTCTCTCCCTCTCCCTCCCTATGGGTGGGAAACAGGTAGTCGGATTGTTACTATAGTTCCTTGTGTTTTCATAGTGAATTTTGTGGGTCTAGATTAGTCTTTTTTTTTTTTTTGCTTTTTTTTGGGTCACACCCGGCAATGCTCAGGGGTTTCTCCTGGCTCTACACTCAGGAATCACTCCTGGCAGTGTTTGGGAGACCATATGGGATGCCGGGATCGAACCCGGGCTGGTTGGGCCGGCTGCATGCAAGGCAAATGCCCTACCCGCTGGGCTATCGCTCTGGCCCCTAGATTAGTCTTTTATAAAGGAGAAGTGGCATTATAGAGCATAGAAAGTGCTGGGGTGGGTCTATTTCCAGCCCTTCTGCCACCAAAGAATGTGCCCGTAACCAGTTTCTTTAGAGAAGAAAGGATTAAAAGGCCAAGAATATTGACAGCGAGGGATGAGTCTGGCTTCTGCCAACCTAACCAGGCCTGTGTGCAGTTCAGAGCTCCTGGGACTTCATAGCCACAGTCTGACAGACAAAACCACCAGGAGAGCTGGTTTTCATCCATCACATCACTGCATTGCTTTTATTGCTCTCAGCTCTGCTTACTGCAATATGCTTAAGTCATATTTAAAAATCAAGTCCTTCATTTTAAATAGGTATTAAACGTTTTGCAGCAGTCAGATGCTATCCCTCCAACATCTCATGAATACCCCTTCATGCTGATACTCAGTAATAAACCTCTCACAAACGAAATCATTGCTCTTCAACTCTTTAGTCCTGGTAGCATTATAATAAAGACATCTTCTCAGGTGTTTAGAAGACAAAGAAGGAAGGAAACTGGATGCTTTCCCTCAAGAAGGTTATAGTCTAGAATATAGGAATAGTCTTTCCAATGCTGAATAGGACCTTTCTTCCATTTATTCACACTGGCACAAATGATGACATTTTGGGGAGAAGTCCCATGAGGAAAATTTTGCAAAAGGGCCATTGAAACTGAGCCTGTGGATGTGAGTGGGATATTCCTGGAGAAACTCAAGCCAGAGCTAAGTTTAAAAACAGTGACAGAAGTTTACTCCTTTGCAAGGAAACATATATATGTAGGTGTGTGCATGCATGCATGTGTGAGTGTGTGTTTGCACATGGACGTAAGTTTTTCACAATGTTTCATTGCAACTTTATGTTCATAGTATCAACCCAACATTTAGCCATGCTATAGAGAGGCTAATTACATTTCTCAGTATTTTATTTGGAGACCTACTTTTACTTCTCTGTTTCATTTATTTTTTTTTAAAATTTTTTGTTATACCACCGTGAGATACACAGTTACAAAAGTGTTCATATTTGGGTTTCAGTCATACAGTGTTCAGCACCCATCCCTTCACCAGTGCCCATTTCCATCCACCAATATGTTTAAATTTTTTTATTGAATCATACTGAGATGCACAGTTTCAAAATTGATCATGGTTTAATTTCAGTCATACAATATTCCAACACCCATCCCGTCACCTGGGTGCATGCCCTACCACCAATATCCCTAGTTTCCCTCCTCCCACTGTCATGAGTCTCCTCCTATGGCAGATTTTTTTTTTCTTTTCCTCCCCCTTTTTTCCTTTTTAGACACTGTGGTTTACAATACTGGTATTAAAAACGTATCATGCATAGGGTTCATCAGTAAATGCTCTAGTTGAGAGCCTTCTACTGAGAGTATACCACCTACACAGTAGAGCCTGGCAAGGGACCTGTGCTGTATTTGCTATGCCAAAAACCAGTAACAATTATAGACCTCATTCCCATGACCTGAAGGAATGGTTTGAAGCTCTTCATGTTCCTGGAGCAAGCAGATGCCCTTGGGCTACACTTACTTGAAACAGGATGTATGGAGACCTTACTGGTGCCCACTAGAGCAAATCGATGAACAACGGGAAGACAAGTGATACAAGTGATCATGCATATCACTCTACCTGCCTGAGCATCCAGTTCTTGTCCAGAGTGATCATATACAGCTGTCATTATCTTAGTGGTCCCCTCTCTATCCTAACCTCTCTCCTACACCTCCCTTGTGGCAAGCTTCCTACCATGGACCAGTTCTTCTGGTCCTCATTATTAGTGCCTTTGGATATTGCTTTCTTTCTATGTTTTTTATATTCTACAAATGAGTGTGATCATTCTATCTGTTCCTATCCCTCTGACTCATTTCACTAAGCTAGATACTCTCCATGTCCCTCCATGTATAAGCAAATTTCACAGCTTCCTTTTTCCTAATGGCTGCATAGTGCTCCATTGTGTAGATATACCATAGTTTCTTTATCCACTCATCTATTCTTGGGCACTTGGGTTGTTTCCAGATTCTGGCTATTGTGAATAGTGCTTCAATGAACTTAGGAGTACAGATCACTTTTCTGCATTGTGTTTAGGGGTCCACGGTATATATTCCCAGGAGTGTTGGGTCATGTGGAAGCTAAACTTCTATTTTTTTGAGCCATATCCATATTTTTTTCTAAAAAGATATACCAGTCAACAGTCCTACCAGCAGTGAATGAGTCCCTTTTCCCTCATATCAGCACCAACATTAGTTACTGTTGTTCTTTTTGATGTGCACCAGTCTCTATTGTGTGGGATGATAATTCATTGTTATTTTTATTTATATCTCTCTGATGCTGGTGCTGCAGAATGTTCTTTATATGTCTTTTGGTGATTTGTATTTCTTTTTAGAGGAAGTTTGGGTTCATCTCCATATTTTTTATGGGTTTGTATGTATTTTTTTCTTGTAAGTTCTACTAAAGTCTTATATGTATTGGATGTTAACCCCCACATCACGTGAATGCTGGATAAATAATTTCTCCTATTCTATGGGATGTATGAATCCTGGTTAATCATTTCTTTGGAGGCACAGGAACTTCTTAATTTAATGTAGTCCCATTCGTTTATCTCTGCTTCCACTTGGTTGGTCAGTGATATTTCATCCTTGAAGATGCTTTTAGCTTTAATGTCATGGGGCACTCTGCCTACATTTTCCTCTGTGTCCCTTATGGATACATGTCTCATATCAAGGCATTTAATCCATTTTGATTTGATTTTTGTGCATGCCATTAGAAAGGAGTTTGTATTCAGTCATTTGGATGTAGTTGCCCAGTTTTCCCAAAATCACTTGTTGAAGAGATCTTCCTTCCTTCATTTCATAGTTTTTGCATTTTATTGAAAATTAACTGATCATTTAACTGAGGGTCTGTCTTTATACCAATACCATGATGTCTTAATTACTACCACTTTGTAATACAGTTTGACATTGAGGAAAGTGATGCTCCCATCTTCTTTTTTCCCAAGTATTGATTGAGCTATTCTGGGGTGTGGGAATGGGGGTGTGGGTTATTGTACAATATGAATTTTAGGAGTATTCGATCAATTTCTTTGAAAAATATTATGGGTATGCTTATAGGGACTGCATTAATCAGCACAGTTTGGTGAGATCATTGACATTTTATTTTTTTATTTTTTTAATATTTTATTGTACCACTGTGAGATCTACAATTACAAAGATATTCATTCTGGGTTTCCATCATACATTGTTCCAGCACTCATCCCCTCCACCAGTGCCCATTTCCCACCACCAATGTCCCTGATTCCCTCCCTTCTCTCCTAGCCTGCCTCTATGGCAAGTTTTTTATCTCTTTTCTCTTTCTCTTTTTCTCTCTCTCTCTCTCTGTCTCTTTCTCTCTTCCTTCTCTTATACATTGTGGATTGCAATACATACATTTAGAGGTTATCATATGTATCTTTTGCCTGTGTTCAATACTCAGCTCTAGGTTGGTATTTTCACTTACAACAATTATTAACACAATTATAATTATTGTTCCCTTCTCAACAACAACAATTATTGTTCCCTTCTCTGTCTCACCCAACCTCCATCTCCCAGATGCTTGTGGTAGATTCCACTTTTGAAAAGACCTTCTGATCCATGTTTTGTCTGACCTTGGATATTGGTATCATAATATGTATATATATGTATATATATTTATGTCATGCAAATAAATGCAGTCATTCTATAACTGTCTTTCCTTCTGGCTAATTTCACTCAACATGTTCCTCTCCATGTCCATCCATTTATAGCCAAAATTCATTCATAACTTTATTTTTCCTAAGAACTGCATAGTATTCCATTGTGTGGATGTACCACAGTTTCTTTATCCAGTCATCAATTCTCAGGTACTCTGGTTGTTTCCAGATTCTGGCTGTTGTGAATAGTGCTGCTATGAACATAAAATAGTAGGGATGGTGTTTCCGCTGTGTGTTTTTGTCCTCCCAGGGTATATTCCCAGGAGTGGTATGGCTGGGTCAAATGGGAGTTCAATTTCTAGTCTTTGGAGGGATGTCCATATTGTTTTCCAAAAAGACTGTACAATCATTGACATTTTAATGATGTTAATCCTTTCATCCCATTAGCAGATGTGTTTCTATTTCCTCTGTCTTCTTTCTTATTTCTTGAAATGTTTTGTAGTTTTCTTTGTATAGGTCTTTCAGATTTTTAGTTAAGGTGATTCCAAGCTACTTGATTTTCTGAGGCATAATTGTGAATGGGAGTTTTCTTAATATCTCTTTATTTTCTTTCATTTCTTTCATTATTTGTATATTGGAAAGCCATGGATATTTTTGTATTAATTTTTGGCCTGCCACTTTACTGTGAAATCTGCTGTTTCTAGGAGTGTTTGCATAGAGTTTTAAATTTTCCAAATATATCACGTCATCTGCAAATAGTGAGATTTAGCCATCTTTCTTTCCAATCTGGAAGACCTTGATAGCTTTTCTTGCCTAAGTGCTATGGCAAGTATATTCAGTACTATACGCAAAGAAATTTTGAAAGTGGATAATCACCACAAGTACCTGATTTTATAAGACTAATTTTCCCTATTGAGTATAATGTTTGCCTCACCTGTAGTAAATGACTTTTAATATGTTGAGGAAAGTTCATTCAATTCCCATTTTGTTGAGTTTTTCTCATGAGTGGGTGCTGGATCTTGTCAAACACTTTTTCTGCATCCATTGATATAACATGATTTTTATCTTTCTTTTATTGATGTAGTGTATCATGTTAACTGACTTGTGCATGTTAAGCCATCCTTGCATCCCTGGGATTAGTTCTACTTGGTCATGGTCTTTTTGATGAGTTGTTGAATTCAATAGCAAATTGAATTTACTATTTTTGTTTTGTGGATCTTTGCATCTGTTTTCATCAAAGATCCTGGCCAGTAATTCTCTGTGTGTGTGTCACTCTCTGTCTCTCTGTCTCTCTGTCTCTCTGTCTGCTTTTTGGATGAAGGTAATGTTTACTTCATAGAAACTGGTTGGGAGTATTTCTGTTTCTTCAGTTTCCTGGAAGAGTCTGAAAAAGATTGGCAGTAGGTCCTCTTTAAAGGTTTGAAAGAATTCACTGGTGAATCCATCTGTGCCTGGACTTTAGTTTTATGGAAGACTTTTGATTGACATTTCAGTTTCCTTCACAGTGGCAGGTCTATTAAAATAATCTTGGTTCAGCCTTGGGATGTTATGAAAGTTCTCGTCTCCATTCTCTCATTTTGTGGCATAAATATTCTCAAATTAATCTCTAATAATCCTTTGCATTTCTCTGGTACCTCTTGTGATGCCTCCCCCCTTGTCTCTGATTTGGTCTATTAGGGATCTCTCTCTTGCTCTCTTTCTTTGTGAGTCTTACTAGTGGTTAATTGATCTTGTTTATTGTTTCAAAGAACCAGCTCTTGGTTTCATTGATCTTTGGATTATTTTTCGTGATTATAGTTCATTAGCTTCTGCTCTGAATTATATTGTTTCCTACCTTCTGCCTGCTTTAGACTCCTTTCATTGATCATTTTTCCAATTTCTCAAGCTGTGCAGTCAAGTTATTTATGTGGACCTTTTCTTTCTTTCTGATGAATACATGCAGAGCATTAAACTTTACTATTAACACCATTTTTGCTTTGTCCAACAAGTTCTGGTAGCTCATGTCCTCATTTTTGTTTAATTTCCAAGAATCTTTTGATTTCCTGATTGATTTCTGTTCTGATCCAATGGTTGTTTAATAGTGAGCTGTTCAGTTTCCAGGTGTGTGATTTAATTCTTCATTTCTGTTTGTGATTAACTTTTATTTTTAGTACATCATTGTCTAAGATTGTTGATATAATATCTGTCCTTTTGATTTTATGGAGGTTTGCTTTGTCCCAGCATGTACTTTAACTTAGAGAGTGTCCCATGTGCATTGGAGAAGAATGTATATTCAGTTTTGGTGTAGGGAAAGTGATAGGTAGACAGACAGACAGACAGACAGTTTAGGATGTAAGCTTGGTTGTTCCATAACCAAGGACATGGAACATACTCTCTCTTGAACCAAAGATATATATATATATATATAAACCTTTTCCATTTATTTCTATTTTCCATTTATTCCTTCAAAACCAGTATTTCCATTAGAGTTTTAGTCTGCTTTATTAAGAGATGACAGAATGGTGTTGAAGTTTCCAACCGCTTTTGTTTTGCTATAAATGCCCTCTGAAATCTATTAACAGTTGTCTCAAGTATTTTTCTCATTCTTCATTGGGTACATACATGTTTAGGGTGTGATTTTTTTCTGATTTACATATCTCTTGTTATTAAGAAATTACCCTCTGTCTCTAATCATCTTTTGAGTCTGAAGTCTATGTCGTCTGATATTAGTATGGCTACCTGGATCTTTTTGAGTTGTCTGCTTGAAGGATTGTCTTCCAACCTTTGAATATGAGTTTCTATTTGCTGTGACAATTCAAATGTGTTTCTTACAGACAGCAGAATGTTGGATTTATTTTCTAAATCCATTTTGCTACTCTGACTCTTAATGCATTTAGTCCACTCACACTGAGATTATTGTCATGGAGTTTTGTACCATCATTCTTTAGAAGTTCATTGTGTTTGGGGGTTTTGTCTTGTCTTAAAATAGTCCTTCTTTTAAAGTTGTCTTGAGTCTATGAAATTCCTCAGTGTGTTCACAGCCCTGGTTTTGGTATTGTAAGTAATATGTTGTTTTTCTTTTTTTCTTTTTTAAGTTTTTAAAAAATTTTATTATACCACCGTGAAATATACAGTTACAAAAGTGTTCATATTTGGGTTTCAGTCATACAGTCCCAGCACCCATCCCTCCACCAGTGCCATTTTCCCTCCTCCAATGTCCCATGATAGCCCCCTCCCCCAGCCTGCATCTATGGCAGGCAATTTTCACTCTCTCTCTCTCTCTCTTTCTCCTCTCTCTCTCTTTCTCTGAGGTAGTATTTTATCTTTTAAAAATATTTTATTATACCACCATGAGATATAATAAAAATATTTTATTATTTTTATACAATATTTTATTGTATAATAAAAATATTTTATTATACCACCATGAGATATACAATTACAAGATGCTCACGTTTGAGTTTTGGTCATACAGTGTTCCACAACCATCCCTCCACCAGTGCCCATTTCCCACCACCAGTGACCCCATTTCCCTCCCCCTTCCCCCATCCTGCCTCCACGGCAGGTTCTTTATCTTCTCTCTCTCTCCTCCTCTCCCTCCCTCCCTCCCTCCCTCCCTCTGTCTTTCTTTCTCTCTCCCCCTCCCCTTCTCCCTTCCCTTTCTTACACATTGCGGATTGTAATACATACATTTAGAGGTTATCATATGTTTCTTTTGCCTATATTCAAAACTCAGTTCTCGGATGGTATCATCATTTTCAACGATTATCAGCACATTGTTCCCTATTCTGTCTTACCTAGCCTATGACTCCCACACATTCGTGATATACCAGATTTTGAGATAAAGCCTGCACATCATGAGGATCAGGCTGTGTCCAGCTGTGGAGTCTGGAACAGAGGATGACTGTGGTTGTGTTGTACAAGGTTTTTTGACTTCTACCTCCTGCCCTGTGCTAGACTGATGGGACATCTTGGAGTGGGGACAGGTTTTTGCTCTTTGGCCTGTCCTCCACTTCTTTCTGCTAGTGGAGGACAGGCCAAAGAGCAAAAACCTGTCCCCAAGCCAAGATGCCCCATCAGTCTAGCACAGGGCAGGAGGTAGAGACTCCGCCCTGCACCTGAATACCTGGTGTCTGGCTGAGAGCCCCAGCAGCAGTTCTGGGCGGGACTGCCAGGCCTTTGTGGAGGGTGCCAAGGTGGTGGTGGGGGGCAGTTCAAGCTCCCTAAATAACTTGGTTGGCGTAGTCTCCAAGTTTCTCATGCCTGGACTTGAACTCAGCTTCTCTCTTGGGTCGGGCTGTGTCCAGCTGTGGAGTCCGAACTAGAGGATGACTGTGGTTGTATTGTGCGAGGTTTTCTGACTTCTGGGAGCCTGACAGAGGTCAGGCCAAAGAGCAAAAACCTGCCTTCACTCCAAGATGCCCCATCAGTCTAGCACAGTGCGGGCAGGCAGACTTCTCCCTGCACCTGAATACCTGGTGTCCGGCCCGAGAGTCCCAGCAGAGTTCTGGGCAGGGCCGCCAGGCCTTTGTAGAGGGAGCTAAGGTGGGGGTGTTGCATATTCTTATGTTAGAGCAATGTCTTTCTGTATAGACACAGGAAGACAATTAGGGGAATTTGTATTATAGGAGTTAATTAACTCTGAAATATTTACTTCAGGGCATCCATCATATTTCCTAACTTAAAACATCAGTTGCCGTTAGATTGATTCTAGTTCCTTACATCCCAAGAGAAAAGTCCCATCGTGGGATCAGATGGACTCAGGGCAAGCTGTGAGTAAGCTACCCTGGCCTCGACATGGGACAGATTAAGCGTCATAAGCAGGATAATAAGGTAAGAGTAAGGTTGTGAAACAAACTCTTGTCTTGAACCAAAGAGCAGCAACTGATTCAGACCTGGTTAGTATTAGGTTAAAATTATCCTGATTAACCTGGCCTGAGGACTGTAGTCTGGAACATATAGCAAGAAGTCCCTGGGAAAAGCCACCCTTTATAAATGTCTGTATCTCTTTGTGTTTATACAAAATGACTAGAAATATTATTAAGGAGTAAATGTTATGCCAGCAAAGGAAAGGAGAAAACAATATGCCCTGAGCTGGAATGCTGGCTCTGTCCTGGGCAGATCTATAGCCCCAAGGCAGGAGGGCAGTATTCTATCTTTGAGGGGTGGTCCCTGGTAGACTGCCCCAGGAAGGAGGGGCATTTTACATCTTCTCATTGTTTCTGGGTCAAAGGCCATCACCTCTTGCATCTCCCAATCCCTAATCTTTTGGTAGGATTTAAAGAGCAGACTTGACTTCAAGAAAGTGTAGAGCCTCGGACTATCATGGTTCTGTTCCTTTGTCTATCTGTTGGGGGGAATAGTCTTTGGCCCTGAATGCACCCTAGGACCCTGCTAAACCCCAATATCTGCTGGGGACTTTGCCCCAACACTCAGCAGTCACTTATCAACGAAGCTGTGTATCTTTCTTTCACATCTGAATGGAATCAGGCTGGGTAAAGTACACTTGGTGAAGTGTTCATTTCATTGAGTATTTTTACTGCATCCCACAATTGTCTTCAGGCTTAGAGGGTCTCTTTTGATAGGCCTTCTATAACCCTAAGGATGCTCCTTTGTTTGTAAATTCCTCTTTTGATCTTGCTGCTTTCAGTATTGCATCTCTATCTGTGGTTTTCATCACTCTGATTAGGATGTCTTAGTGACTTCTGTATTAAAAAAAAAAAAAGACCAGACATTATGGTCAAGAGTAATAGCTCCCGAACTCCAGTTTCTCTTTTTCTATCCTTCACATGTGGGTCCAAGTGCAAGTCAAGTGTTCATTGCTATATTTTTCAAGTACTCATCCTCTAACTTTGCTAGAAGGTCGAGATGCAGGCAGACAGTAGTCCCCCCGACAACAACGCAGGAAGCACATGTTTTATCAAGCACCTGCCTTGTGCCAGACACAGACTGGAAACTGAGCCTCCCCTTCCAAAACCAATATTCCCTTTGGTCTCCCCTTGACAAGCAATTTACAAAACAAGTGTGATGACATGTACCTCTTTTGGCACATTCCCTTTGAGAATTTCTTCTCCATTTTAGGATAAATAATGTGCCCACCTTGACAATACTGTCACCTCCCTGCCAGAAGGCATCAGACCAATCCCGTAGCCAGAATACCTCAGTCCAGAGCTCAACTAAGCCTCATCACTAAGCCACTAAGCATGGAGTTGTCCATCTATGATAAATATTCTGCCTCTACTGACTGAGACAGAAACAGACCCTCTCAGCCCCTTTGCCCCTCCTCCCATCCTATATTCCTCTCTCTCCACTACTCTCACCCTTTCTTCTCTGGGGTGTACACAGAAAACCCACTCCTTTCAGGAACACAAAAGCCAAGCTAAATGTGATGGTGGCATCCTTAATAAATATATTCCCTCCGCATCGGGTGCCTTCCAACACTACTCTTTTTATGATTTCTTTCGTTCTTTGAAAGTGATTTCTTTGTCAGAAGCCATGCATGAGGCTTCCCCCGCCCTCCTGAGCTTGACCCCACTCCATACTTGGCCACTCCTGGAGCCAGGCCGTGGAGAGGCGGCCATTCAGACGCCCTGGACAAAGCAAGGGTTCCCTTGGCAACAGGAACTGTGTGGAGGTTCGAGAAGGGGTTTTCCCTCTCCCTCCGCCTCCCCCAGGTTCTCTTTTCAACTCAAGAGCTCAACCCCTGGTTCTCTCATGGAGGCGTCTCTAACCAGGGTAGGAAAACAGCAGTTCTGTATATCAGTAATTGGCTTTTGGAGACAATTGTTTTGCATGCAACAGGCAGGAAAAATGTGAGGCGAGTGGGTGAGTGAATTCGGGCATGAGCTGGTGAGCATCCCGGGTTGGGCAGCGAAAAGCTGGTTTCATTTCTGTACACAGGCAAGTCTGGGTTCCAAGTAGTTTGGGGGCAGTAAAGGGTCTCTTTGTCTTTGGAGATGGGAGACTGGGAAGGATGGACAGAGAAAGGCTGCTAGAGGTAAGTTTTTACCTTGTTTTCTGGTTTCTATCTTCTATTTGAATGTTTACTTACATAACCACAAAAGAAATTAGGAATTGCTCATTTCCATGCTAATGTCCTGGACTCATTTCTGCCAGCCGACTTTAGTGGTCTTTCTGTCTCCCTGTTTCTGTCTTTCTCCTCTCCTTCTCTCTCCTTTCCTCAATCCCTCCCTTCCAATGTTTTTGTACTTTATCCTGATGATGAAGACTGGAGCAAAGTTTTCTGGTGGAAGGATATCTCTGAAGGGCTGAACTACATCTGCCAAGGTTGGGACTGACATATGTCCCTCTGTTAAGCCAGCAGGTTGTGTGGGTATTTGAGTCCCTGTCACTGACTAGACTTTTCCCTAGACTGTTGCCTTTGGTTGCTGGAGAGGTGTATGTAGGAATGACTGGGTGACTAGGGCCCAAAAGTTTTTACAGCAATGCTCAAGTTTAGCACTGAAGTCTGGGCTGTCGACCAGTAGGGTGGGCCAAGGAGGAGAAATCATGCGTTTTTTTCATGTCACCTAGTGTACAAAGTAGGTGGGAACAAAATTGAAAAGGAGAGAGACAGAGAGACAGAGAGAGACAGAGACACAGAGAGACAGAGAGAGAGTAGCCTCCAATATTAAGGTATTTATGAAAGCAAATTTTGCACACATAAGGGACAGAGGAATAAGCCAGAGTATCATTCCTTCCCTTCCCTTTTCTCTTTCCTTGTCCCCTTTCCCTCTCCCTTCTCTTCTCCTTCCGCTGTACTTTTCCCTTCCCTTCTCTTCTCTTTCCTTTCACTTCCTTTCTGTTCCTTTCCCTCCCTACCCCTCCCCTCCACTTCCTTCTATTCCCTTCATATTCCTTTATCTGTCTTCTCTCTCTTTCTCTCTTTTTTCTCTCTCTTTCTCTCTCTCTCTCTCACACGCACACAAAACTGATGAGATTCTGAGAAAGTTCTCTTGAGGTTAAACCGAATATTGATTTACCCATCTATCAACATTTCAACACACACAGAATCATATTCCTGCATTCTGTGTTCAGGCAAGCTGAAAATTCTTTAAGCACAAGAACTAGACCTTTTCATTGTTACACCACAGATTCTAACAAATTGCAGGATCTGTCATATTTTGGGTGCTTGGTCAACATTTGTAGAGTTGAATTCTTTCTTCAATGTGCAGCTTGTGAACTATGGGTTATTTACTCTTACCATTGTGGCATTAGGATCAGTCTTATGATCAGGAGTTGTAGGTTCTAGATGCAGTTGTGGTATTCATTAGCCTTTCACCAAGCTGTTTCTCACACTTGCTTTATACATCCGTCAAGTGATGACATTGGTTTGAGAATAGTAACTTCCCCTCAGAAACACTTTCCTGAACTTTTTATGCTACCCTCAAGCATTGGAGAAGGGGATTTGGTAGGGTGGGACAAGGAAAGGGTGCTTCTCAGCAGAAATTGTGTTTGAAATAGTCGCTGCAAAGAAGGGTGATGTGGAGATAGATGAAGGAGAGTAGAAGGTGCTCAGAGATTGGAGCTGAAAGTTTCTGGGTCCTAGATAACCTCTGACATTCAAAATCATGAGACTTGATTTTTCCCAGTGTTATGACGCCTCTCCTATATGAATACTTTCTTGGTTGGCACCAAAGAACCCTGATTTATTCTGAAAGAAGCACACAAGCTGCTCTCCCTCCTTTGAAAGAGGTAGCAGATAGAGATGGAGGCTTCTTACTGCTGGTAAGTTTGTATTATTGTACTCAGAGTGCTCTAGGTCAGCCATACTCTGAAGTTACACTTCATTTTACTTATTCATTTAATAGGCAATAGATAATTGTTTAAAGTCTGCTAGATCAGGTAACATTGATCAATGAACCACAGACATTATTTTTGTCCTCACAATGCAAGAGAGAATAAGAATGAAAAAATGTAGGTAAATATAATATATTTCTTAGTGTAGTACATGTTCCAAAGAAAATTTATGCAATATATGGGATAGAGAGAGTGCAGGAAAGTTGCCTTTCAGGAAGTTACATATAACTTGAGGCCTCATTGAATGAGCAAGCCCTTCTGAGGCTGCCAAAATAGCCTCCAGACTAGAGAATTATGAGTTTGAGGGCACCAGTGCGGAGTCTGCTTGACATGCTTTAGGCAAAGCACAGTGCCGGGTCCTAGAACAGAGTGAGTGATGCAGAGAGTTGAGGTCAGGTAGATCTGAGCCTGCAGCGCTGTTCGTAAAGACCACATCTGCATGGTGGGATCTTCTACATCAGTCAGCTCAATTTGTAGAAATTGCTCTATTTCATACAAAGTGTAATGGAAAAACATTAGACAGATTTTCACATCAAAGTAGTCATATCTGACCATTGCAGAAATTGCATAGAAAGAGCATATGAAAGACAGTATCTGCAAATGTGTAGTTAGTGAAGAGATTGCAACCTTTATGTCTAATGGGACATTTCCCTTGCTGTGGGCTCAGGTGGTCCATAGATTGGTTTTGCTTCTTTTTGATCTCCACATTTCTGCTGATGAGCTCAAATAGACTCCTTGACTATGATACTGGCTATAAATTTACTGATGATGTGTTCAATCCCATGATTGTTATCCACTTCTGCAGCTTGATTCTTGTGATTCAAGGTTCCTTCAGTAGTTGTGAGCCTGTAGGTCAGAAGTCCTCTGACAGTGGTCAGTGACAGCTTCATTTGATTGTATATGTGGGATCCAAGCTTGAACTTCATCCCTCGGTGCTCTTCTCTCTCAACCCCTGATTTCAGACTTCAGCTTGTTGTCATAAGCTGTGGAAACTGGGTTACACAGTCCTTCAACTCCAGGTAATATAAATATAGTACCATGTATTTCTTGGCACTCTCAACTTTCCAGCCAGCCTACATAGAGAACACCCCAGCTTTTTGGAATGCTGAATAATTCACCAGATCCATCAGCCATGGTGTTTCAGAACTCAGTAGACTCCTTCCACTGATCCAATGAACAGATGTGCTAATTTGTTGCTTGCTTGAAATGCTTCAGGCATTTGAATGCCATGGACTTGGGGTTGGATCAACATGCAGTACCCTGACACTCTTACGAATTCAAAGACTGAGCAACTCCCCTCACTTCTGACCCAAGACTTCTCCTGCTTAATTTATAGTAGTTCTATAACTGAGATCAAGTGGCATGACAGCTCAATTACCATATGGACTTGACCTCTGCACCAAAGGCCTC
This sequence comes from Cryptotis parvus, assembly GCA_021461705.1. NCBI lineage: Eukaryota > Metazoa > Chordata > Mammalia > Eulipotyphla > Soricidae > Cryptotis > Cryptotis parvus. The sequence goes on along the minus strand of JAJIBD010001518.1, from coordinate 60,667 downwards.
GTGAAAAAGAAAAGGAAGAAAGAAAACTTTCCAGTCTCAACCCACTCTTATCTTCTATTCCACGTAAATGCTTAGATAAGGTTAGGGCTGTTACAGAATATAGTTAATGAAACTATCACTATCACTATCCTCCTGTTGATCATCTATTTACTAGAGCGGGCACCAGTAATATCTCCATACGTCCTGTCTCATGCTAGTAGAGCCCAAGGGCATCTATTCGCTCCAGGAACATAAAGAGCCTCAAACCATTATATTAGGTCATGGGAATGAACTAATATAATTGTTACTGGTATTTGGCATATCAAATAAAATAGGGCAGCTTGCCAGGCTTGCCATGCAGCTGGCATACCCTTGTAGTCACCTCTAAATTTAGCATTTATAGATGAACCACATGGCCGCACTAACCAAAAAACAGAAAATCCAAAATACTAGTTGGTTAGTAGCAGAGCTAGTAGTCTTCAGTAAACCTGCAGGGACTCTACGCAAAGACAGCAAAGCTGGAACAGCCACTGTCTTCTTGGTGCTTACCACTGAAATAAGAAAGCGCTGAAAAGAGTTGCGTAAACTGATTCCAAGGGGGTAGACAGACAACTAAACAGCATGTGGAGAGGAAGGGAATGTTATAGAGGGACACACGCTAAAAATAAATGATTTTTTACAAGTGTGGTTAACTTTACAGAGGCTTAAAATTATGAAACACAGCATGCATTTTGCCCCCTAAAATAAAAGCTTTAAGAAAGTTTGACAGGCTTCACATGAAAAAGCGATAGAAAAGTAACCTATCTGTGAAAGCTTTTTAAAATTATGGTCATACATCAAATATCATAATCATGCAGAATATTTAATGTCATCAGAAGTCAACTGACGTAGATTTGCTTTCTTTAAATCAAGTTTGTCATTTGTGTGGTCCCATTAAAAAGACATCCCAGTACCTTGATTTATGGAAAATATCTACTTATTATCATCTAGAAGCAAGCAGGTCGGGTCAAAATATGAAAGGAGGAGGAGGGAGAAGTGGCCCAATTTGATTGACTTCTGTCTAGTATGATTTCTCTGTCCCCCAAGTGAAAGTAATCATTCATTTCATATTTATGCTATAGTCAGAAAAAGGATAGCTGGTGCTAATTATAGCATTTTATTTTATATTTAGTTGGGATTGGAACCAGCTGATTGACTGTGCCAGCTAACATGAATCAGCCTTTGAAATGCAATGACCTAAAAATATTCATCATTTAGCATTGTTCATCTAACACACAGCCCAGCCCCATCTCAGATTGGCTGCCCATTTCAGTGTGCCGCAGTTGGCCCGCACAGGTTGTACTTGTGCAAGTTCTCAACCTTTCATTAACTCTTCAATACATAGATTTATAGCCTCATCTTTGTCTCGTCTGCGTGTATGTCCCTAGGTATCAGTCTATTGCCATTTTATGTGACTTTGACAAGCAGCAACCGCTGGGTGTTTTGTCTTTTTTTTTTTGGGGGGTCACACCCAGCAATGCTCAGGGGCCTTGGCTCTGCACTCAGGAATCATCCTGGCGGTGCTGGGGAATCATATGGGATGCCAGGGTTTGAACCCAGGATGCACTCAGGAATCACTCCTGACGTGCACTCTGGAATCTGCACTCAGGAATCACTCCTTGGCTCTGCACTCAGGAATCACTCCTGGTGGTGCTGGGGCACCATATGGGATGCCAGGGTTCGAACCCAGGTTAGCCTTATGCAAGGCAAATGCCTTCCCGGCTGTGCTATGGCTTCGGCCCCATACTGGGTGTTTTGTGCAGTGTAAAGGGGCTGGTGCATGATCCTGTCCTTCAGAGTGAATTAGCCTCCGTCTGGCTGAGACCCAGCCCACATGAATAATTTGTTAGCACTAGTAGTTACTGTTTTACTGGAGGGTTGTATGTCCTGCGATCTGATGAAAGGCTTTTGTGTTTGGGGTTTGGGTTGCTTTTTGTTTATTGTACAGAAAGGTGGAAGGGCAGAGAGAAATGGAGGACAGTCAGCTGGTCTGCGTGTTGTCAGGATGGGGATAGTAATGGAAACAGAATTTTTAAATTATGGGATAAAAACTGGGGAAGGGGGTGGTAATTAGAGGATTTGGCGAGAAGAGGTGGGGGGCAGGGCTGGAGGGCAGGGCGGGAGGTGGGAGGGGCTGACCATCTGGTGTTAATCTCCTGCTGTGTGTTTGCGGGGCAGAGAAGTCAGGGTACTTTGTCAAGGTACAGTCTGATTTTGCAGACACAGATGGAGCAAAAGGGAGATTAATACATGTGGTTCTAACCACCTTTCATATCTTTACAGCTAAACATTATTTATAGAAATCAATTAGTTCTCTGTCTCTGCAATTTTATTATGAGGTTCTGTCCAAGTTTCTGGCAAGCTCTTTAAGAGGATGATTGATGGTAAACTTTCAGAATGAATAAAAAATGAACCTTCCCTAGGAATTGGTGTAGTGGAGAGAAAGGTATATGATAAAAATTACAAACTCTGCAAATTACTAGGAAACTGATGTGGAATCAGTGTGGTCCTTGTTATATACTATTTTTCCTTGCTGGTCTCTTTCCTTCCTTTCCTTTCCTTTCCTTTCTTTTTTCTTTCTTATTTCATTCTTTCTTCTTCCTTAGTTCTTTTCTTTTTTTCTCTTTTTCTGTCTTTGCTGCCTGTTTACTATGGAAACTTGAGGAGAACCTGATGCCTACAACTGAACTTGTGGGAATGCAAAGGTCGATTCATTTGCCAAGCTTGTAAATGCCACTTTGCTTACTGATGCTCATAGGAGATAGAGAATTCCACGGGGGGACAGAGCTCTCATGTTTTGTCTTATGGAAACTTTTATAACAGATGGAAACTGCCAGTTGGCCTCTATTAAATGAGCCTAGGAGCCACGTCATGATAAGTATAAAATCCTATTGCAATGAATTTCATAAAGATACCTATTGATCTGTTCTGAGATTCTAATCTTGGTTAGTGTGCTATCAAGCCTCAAACCTATGGGCTTAAAAATGAAACAATGACAGTATCTTGGAGGTAAGGAAAGAAGGATCAAATAAAGCAAATTTCTAAGTCTAGAGAGGACAGGAAACATGCATACAGTTTCTAACTAAACATGCATAACAGCTTCTTGAATCTTAATTGTGATGTTGTTTTATTTCATTAACAGCCTTGAGAGAGTAGAGGATTTTTGGAGGTTTTATTTGTTGCTGTTTTTTGTATTTTTTTGTGAAATTGGTTGATGTTAGACATAGCAAAGGTCAAATGGTATAGAAAGGATTTGAGTGACAGCTGGAAGACTGTAAAAGATCCTGGGGAACTTCAGGAAAGTTTTTCAATGTCAGTTTCCATTTCTGCAAAGTAAAGATTATAATAGTACATGCCTGAGAGATATACACTGAGGACTCATTGAGAACAGGCACCGAGATTGTCAGCACAGTGTAAATACTACAGATTTTCTTGGGATCACATCATCATGGTTAAGAAATTTCAAAATCAATTTTCTCATATTTTAAAGGTACTCTTTATAGAACTTGGAACTTGTTCCCATTTGTTACTATATACCTGAGGAGACCCTAGTAAGAGCTTTTAGTGCAACCACTTGTATCACTTGTCTTCCCATTGTTCATTGATTTGCTTGAGCTGGCACCAGTAACATGTCTATATGTCCTATCACATGCTAGTGTAGCCCCAGGGCATCTGCTCGCTCCAGGAATACTAAGAGCCTCAGTCCATTCCTTCAGATCATGGGAATGAGGTCTATAATTGTTACTGGTTTTTGGCATATCAAATACTACACAGGTAGTTTGCCAGGCTATTAGTGCAAAATATCGTAAATTATTCTTACCCTTCTCTGTATTCCTTGATAAGAATCTTTGAACACAGTAGGTGCTAATTACTTTCTGAAGTAAAGCTCCCAATCTTGGACCAGCTCAAAGGACTGGAGTGATACTTAGCATACAAGAGACCCAAGTTTGATCGCTGGCACTGCTTGCTTCCCGGTATTGCTGGGAGAGACTCCTGAGCACTGCAAATGTGGCATTCAAGGCAAAAGAATTTTTTTTCAGTTCTCTATGTTTATATGGGGTTTTCCACTTGTTTAATCTAAACTACCAATATATGTATACAGGCTCTCTATAAATGCAGTTTACTAATATATGATATACCTCATTTCTAAATATTCAAAAAGTCCCCTATATTAGATTTTCTATTTTTATGAACTTATGTAATTGAATACCTAGCACATATTATGTTTCAGAAGTATTTGTTAAATGATGAATAATATATAAAATTAATAGTGAATTAAGGAAGAAAAATGTATTAAGTATAAATTATATTAGCTTTGTAGATCTTTTTATTTTTAAATATTTTATTATTCCACCATTTGATATACAATTACAAGATGTTCATATTTGAGTTTTGGTTCAAAGTTTTTCAACACCCATCTCTCCACCCATGCCCATTTCCCACCACCAATGTCCCCACCTCCCTCCCCTTCCCCAGTCTGCCTCCATGGAAGGTTCTTTATCTCCTTTCTCTCTCTCTCTCTTTCTTTCTTTCTCTCTCTCTTTCCCCCTCCTCTCCTTCTCCCTTCCCTTTCTTACACATTGTAGATTGCAATATATTATATTCTAGAACATGATTGGTTCCACTAGTTTGATGTATCTGCACAACTGTGTGACTCTGGGAGAACCAGATGGCAGCTCTCGCCCGTGTCTGAATCTCTGCATCATGGCCAAGAGCCCAGAGGCGTTCATGGCCGGCACCAGGCCTATGGGACAGATCAGAGAGGAGAATGGGGACACCCTAGCTCCATCTCCAGGAATGTCCGGTGACTTCCGCCTCTGAGAGCCACCTACCTGGGCTTGAACTAGGCTGCTCTGAGCTGGTCTTGAGATCAGCATCTCTCTTGTGTGGGTTCAGATGAGCTGTAGGGTCTGGACTGCGAAAATGGCGGCTATTATGGTGAGTGAATCTCACCCGGCTGCTTCCGAGGCCCTACAGAGGTGATGGGCCAACTCCCAAAACCCATCTTGCCTCCTGGGCTGTATTTCTCACCATCCTGTTTAAGCATTGAAGACACAGGAGAGTGTTCAGTGGGCCTGGTTTGGCCACTTGTTTACCACATCCCCAAGTATAGAGAGTCTTATTTACAGCCCCCCTCTTTCTCTCTCCCCTCTCCTCTCCTACTCGCTTCCCTTTCTTACACATTGTAGATTGCAATATATTATATTCTAGAACATGATTGGTTCCACTAGTTTGATGTACCGCATAAAGTAAGAAGAGGCTATTCTAAACGAAGTTGGAATTGCAACCAAGCTAAAAAGGAAGGATGTTAAAAAAAAAACAAGTGTTCAGTTAAATCTCCAATGCAATAAACCAGCACTTTATCTTAGTTTTCTAGACCCCCAAAAAAAAAAAGTATAGACCCACGGACTTTAAAACTCTTGGGCATGAAGGTCAAGGCAAGGGACACAGATAAGTTCAGACAGGGCTGGAAGACAAGCTTCCTCAATGCCCAAACCTCACTGTGATGTTATCTCACCAAGAGGAAGACATCACAGTCTCTCTCAACACTTTCAGCAAACTACCTCCTAGTTTCTTGAGGACTACTGTGCCAGTTTCAAAGGAATCAAAGGTACAGAGGACACTCTACTTGGGTCATATTTCCTCCATTTTTGGAGGCTGATATTTCCTCCATTTTTTGGAGGCTAGAATTCTGGGATAAAGCTGTTTGTAGCAGCATCCTCACCTGAGAGCCAGGAGGGAAGGGGTCTGGTCTTAGCCTCACTTCTTGGTTTCTACATGGCCTTCTCCCTGTGTCTTTACATTGCCTTCCATCTGCACACTCATGTGTCTGAATTTCTTCAGCTTATCAGGATATCTGAGATAGAGACTCACAGACATGGGGCAGAGCTGCTACTGGCTCTCCCTGTGCCCAGCCGCTCACGAGGCACCTGGGAGGGATGGTGGGTTCTAGCCCTGGCCCGCCACCCCAGCAGAGCCTCACAACAAGCCAGACGACCCCTCCTACACTCCATGAGGCCCTCCAGTTTCCACATCCGGACTTCCCCCTCATCAGAACTCCACCCAGCAGACCAGTCTATCACAGCCTGGCTCGCCCGGCCGCTTGTGGTTCATCAATAAATGCTGGATTTAGAGATGACTACAAGAGTATGCTACCCGCACGGCAGAGCCTGGCAAGCTACCTGTGTTGTATTTGATATGCCAAATACCAGTAACAATTATAGACCTCCTTCCCATGACCTTATGGAATGGTTTGAGGCTCTTTATGTTCCTGGAGCAAGCAGGTGCCCTTGGGCTCTACTTGCATGAGACAGGACACATGGAGATGTTGCTGGTGCCTTCTCGAGCCAATCGATGATGAACGGGAAGACAGTGACAGTGATCGGGATATCAGACATGTTGGATTAGAGTTCACTCTAGTGGCCTCATTTTAAACATTCTTGTATTTTCTCAAGTCCACTCCTGGCCAAACTGGGCCTGGTCTGCCAGCGTGACAGTTCAGTTCTTGTACCCAGTGCTGCGTATTTAGGACTTATCAGAGTTGGGGGCCACTAGGACCATACCCAGCAGTATTGGAGAGCCATGCGGTATGAAGACTCAAACTTGGGGCTCCCACATGCCACGGATATATTCTATCATTTTGAGCTACACTAGTACGTGATAGGGTCAAATGGAAATGTTACTGGCACCCGCTCCAGCAAATCGATGAATAACGGGCTGTCAAATGATCAAATGATTTGAGCCTTATTCCCAGCCCTTTGGAACCTCATTTTAATATAATTTCCTCTTTAAAGACCCTGTTTCTAAATATAGTTCCAGTCTTAAGTACCCAGGTTGGAATTCCAATGCATGAATGTGATGGTATGGGATACACAGTTCAGCCCATGATCACATGCTGTAAACACATCAATTTGTTGAGTTAATTAAATGATGGGATGCGGAGATAATTGACAAACACCCAGTGAGTCTACAGCATTGCTTAATGAAAACAAAGTAATGGTTCAACAAACTTTGCAGAGATTTTTGATGCTCCAAATTTACTTGCACGCATTAATGAGAGCAGAGATAAATATGTTGTTCTATTCTGTTTTTGACTCCTTCATCTTTTCTATTTTAAATGTATATTTAATTCCTAACTTAGAATTGATACAGTGACCAACTATAATGATGTACATTTTTCTTTGTGAAAGAATTAAAAAAGCGTCAATGATAAAGCAGAGCTTTCTAACATTGAAAAAAAAAAAATACATTTGAGCATTAACAAATGAGACTTGGTAACCACTTTATATCTGAAGTGCCAATTTTGCCTATAAAAGTTTATGGAGATTTTTCTAAGCCTGAAGCCAAGCAAAAATGACTCAGTGTTACCTCCACTGCACATACAGATAGTCTCTCTGACTCTGGGCACTGTTTACACCTGATGCTGCCCTGCTGTGAGCCACACACTAAGTCAATAATATTGAAGCCATATTGCAGAAAGTGCTGGCTATTTAAGGCGCTTCCTAAAATGACCGGCTCTCAGTGTTTATGGTGCGATGATTCACATCTTCTCAACACACAAGTCTCTAGTCCTCTAACATGACCCAAGTAGAGTGTCCTCTGTACCTTTGTTTCCTTGGAAACTGGCACAGTACTCTTCAAGAAACTAGGAGGTAGTTTGCTGAAAGTGTCGAGAGAGACTGTGATGTCTTCCTCTTAGTGAGATAACAGCACAGTGAGGTTTGGGCATTGAGGAAGCTCCTGCCAGCCCTGCCTGAACTTATCTGTGTTCCTTGCCTTGACCTTCATGCCCAAGAGTTTTAATCCACCAGGTTCTCCAAACACAAATGAACTACCTGGTTGAAGACAGCCACTCCCATATCTGAGAAAGAACTTATTTCAGAATGTAAGACAGTTTCTGTTTGTTATTCTTTATGTCATGAGCAGGCAGAGCAGGATGTGACAGAATTTGAAGTCATCATCAGCTACAGCTATATGACAGGGGTGAAAGTATTCCCTCCTCACCCTCCTGTATTTTTAAACAATAGAATCTGGGCTTTAAGGCCACTCAGAGATTATCGCTCTGGGACAGACAGAGAGAGATCAATGGCCTTTTTGCATGCTTTTGCCTGTGGCAGGCAAAGGGTTTATCCAAGGCACTGTGTGGTTTCCTGAACACCACCAGGATTAACCCAAAATACAGAGCTGAGACTAGCACCTGCACACCACCAAGTGTTCCCCAAAACCACAACCATCAAAGGCCCATCTTCACAACTTCTTTTTACTGCTGTTCTGACCACACATTATGTTTATGACCCTTCCCTGACCTTCTTGGGCCTTTGCTTATGCTGCTATATTGTGCTGCCCTCCTTCTGAGACCTAATGACTTCTGGTGGCAGTTTGCATCTGAGACCAGGCAGCTGATTCCTGGGAAACCTTCCCTGCCCTCATCCCTATTTCTTGGTCTTAACAGATACTCCTTCTCAGCATCCCTCAGCACGTGGTCCATCTACCCTAAGTCTGTATCAGAATGACTAGTTATCTATTTCTATACCAGTTCAAAGCTCCTTGAAGCTAGGGTTGTATATATGATTATTTATTTTCCCTTAGCCATTAACACTATGTAGCACATGATAAATATTTAGTAGATGGATAAATGAATGAATACATTTTTTAAATGAGCAATTGAAGAAAGCATTTTTAATATCAATAGGCTGGAAGTTTTGAAAGTGTCTATGTTTTAAAATAGTACTGAAATTCCCTTTGTATGATCTAATGCCCCTTGCCAGCTCCAAGTTGAAAATAGTCTTGCAATCCGTAAGTCATTGTTAATCTTCACATTACAAAGCTGAGCCCATTTCTCAGGATCACACATCAATTTGTTTCTCAATAGAAATCTGTCTGTCAGCTAAAAATACTCAGTGGTGGTAATGATTGCACAAGCCACAGTGGAAAATAAAATTCAGTATGGACTGCCAAAATTATAGCCTGCTAAGAAGAAATGGTAATATACATAATATGTTCATTATAGTGGTGTAGTGAAAAACATGCTGAACTGAGAGCCAAGAGGCAAAGTTTCAAACCTAGGCCTCCTTATTTGCAAGTTGGGTGGTACTGGGCAAATTTAGTTAATGTTTCAGAGCCCACCTAACTTGTTTTTCATCACATGAAATGAGGTGATGAAAGAGGTGATTAAGACCCACAACTTGTCTTCATGAATTTATAAGTTCTGAGTCAATATGGCGGAATGAGAGTTTACACTGCTTGTGAACCTACTATGTGCTTGTCATTCTGTTAAGTCCAAATACAGATTGCCCCCATAGCCGCAATGAATCTGTTTTCTCTACTCACTGACATATTGTCCTCAAAGCCACATCTTAATATGTGATTATTATTTTTCTATTTGCAGTGCTGAGGATTGAATCCAATGTTTCACTCATGTGGGCTTTAGACTCTGTTGTCGGGCTATGTCCTATGTCGTTTGCTAAGCAAATAGTCTTTAGGAAATATTGGACAATTATCCTGTGAGTGACTATTCTATGCCATTGTAATTTGCTATTGTATAAACAGTTTTATTTTATATAGACCTCTCACTATTGAAGCCGGATTTTATTTGAATAAGAGGTGCTCCCCCCCTTCCCCTCCCCCACTCCCCGGGTCTCATCTGCTTGTCAAGTGAATCGATTTGCCAGCAAGATACAAATGAGTGTTGTCTGGGTGACATGTTCTGCATACGCAAACTTCTCAGAGCCCTAGTGGAATCTGTGAAATGCCTGTGCCAGCGGTCAGCACCACATGCCCTCTCCCTGCCTCTGAATCAGCTGTGTGGGACGCTTGGCGTCATATAGCCCAAACATCCAAATGTTGGACTCATTTTTTTCTAATTTTCATATGGGTATTTGGCACCAGAGAAGCAGCTAACTTCAGCCTGGAATACAGCATTCAAGGACTGTTTAAACATGGGATTAGTCTGGGCTTTCTTGGGGAAATGTTCTTTTCAACATCACTTTCTAGAACAGTGATCTGATCCTGTTTAAGAATAGCGTTGTCAGTATTATTGAAAACAACAAGAATTCTTTCTTCTCTGTTGCAATCACATTCACTCAACCTTTCTACCTCCATGACCCTCATTCAGACCCTTGACAGGATTCCTATGTCTCTTTGGAATTCTGTAACCCTTTCCCTGCTTCTGGCCTTCCAGGCATCCACCTGCTCACCTCTCTCACAAGCCCTCAGTGCAGTGTGCCTGAGAAGAACTATGTAGGGTCTTTCTTTCACTCACACAACAGTTCACATGCCTTCGGTTCTCCACAATCTTGTGTGGAAGAAAAAGTATGAGAAAAGGAATCAGAAATTTGGGTAGTCTTTTTATCTGGGGGTGGGGGGGGAAGGATTGGGAGCCACACCCTAGGGGATCAGATAGTGCCAAATGAGCCCAACATCATTTACTCTTTTTCTTGTTTTTGGTAGTCCCATCCTAGAGCTATGTCACCTGGGAAAAGTTGTTTTTCTTCCCTGGATCACAGCTCCTGTGAGTGCAAAATGAAGTGATTGAACAAAATGGCAGTGTCCAATGAGTGACATGTGGACTCTTCCTGTGGTGCCCTGGGAATTTGTCCTCAATCCTTGGCCTTTTCCCTCCTGAGCACTAATGGGCTTTGGGATCATCCATGCAGTAACTTTGAGCAGCCCAGAGTTAATTTAACTTTTGCCATGCAAGCCCTTTGGTCGTTATGGATAAGATTATCTTTGAGGTTACTTCCTGCTCTAACTTTATGCAGTTCCATCTTACTTCCTTCTGTTCTCCATGCAAAATCCACTCAGTGTTTTGAAAATCTCCTCACTGATTTGTAACCTATTTTTTCAGGCTTCAGTCAGTATGCCCATCTACAAAGTTAACATAAACACCCCTGTTCTATGAAACTTTTGCTTTTAGTCCCAATTGGAAGTGACCATGCCCGCCACTCCTCCATTCTTATTTTGTTGTCCATTCAATTATATAACTGCATTGAGACTTGGGTATATATGGAGAGAAAGTACAGAGAATGAGGCTCTTTCCTAGTACATGGCCCAGTTTGATCCTTGGCACAGCACATTGTGCCCATGAGCATTACAAGTAGTGACCTCTGAACACAGAGCCAAGAGTAAAGAGTAAGCCCTAGACAATACTAGGTGTGACCCTAACATTCCAAAAAAAGAAAAAAAGAGTATAGTAAATATATTAAAGACGAACTTGGTACCACCACTCTCATATTTTGCTATGTGTGCAATGACCATTTAAAAAGGGGTTAATATCCATAATATATCAGGCACTGGTAGAACTTTTACTGTCTGTCACTGTCTTCCCGTTCATCGTCGATTTGCTTGAGCGGGCACCAGTAACATCTCTATATGACCTGTCTCATGCAAGTAGAGCCCAAGAGCACCTGCTTGCTCCAGGAACATAAAGAGCCTCAAACCATTCCATCAGGTCATGGGAATGAGGTCTATAAGTGTTACTGGTATCTGGCAGGTCAAATACGACACGGGTAGCTTGCCAGGCTCTGCCGTGCAGGTAGCATACTCTTGTAGTCATCTCAAATCCAGCATTTATTGATGAACCGTGAGGCTGCAAGCAGCCGCGTAGAGCCGGGCTGTGATAGGCTGGTCTGCTGGGTGGAGTTCTGATGAGGGGAAAGTCCGGATGTGGAAAATGGAGGTCCTCATGGAGTGGGGGGGTCATCTGGCTTGTTGTGAGGCTCTGCTGGGGTGGCGGGCCAGGACTAGAACCTGCCATACCTCCCTCGGGCACCTCATGAGCAGCTGGGCACAGTGAGAGCCAGTAGCAGCTCTGCCCCATGTTCATTTCTTCTCCCCCATTTTTTGATGGGATTGGCTGTTTTGTCTTGTAAAAGTTCTACCATGAGACAGATATGGTAGAACTTTACAAGAAGAAAACAGCCAATCCCATAAAAAAATGGGGAGAAGAAATGAACAGAAACTTCCAAAATGAAGAAATTCAAATGGCAAAAAGGCATATGAAAAAGTGCTCTTCATCATTAATCATCAGGGAGATGAAAATCAAAACAACACTGAGGAATCATCTCACACCACAGAGACTGGCACACATCCAAAAAAAAAAAAAGCAAGAACAACCAGTGCTGGCATGGATGCGGGGAGAAAGGGACTCTCATCTACTGTTGGTTGGTGTGCCAACTGGTCTAGCCCCTTTTGGAAAACAATATGGACCTTCCTCCAAAAAGTAGATACTGAGCTCCCATTTGACTTAGCAATACCAATCCTGGGGATATTCCTTGGAGACCCAAAAACACACAGCAGAAACACCATCTGCACTTCTATATGCATCGCAGCTCTCTTCACGATAACCAGAATCTGGAAACAACCTAACTGCCCAAGAACAGAAGACTGGATAAAAAATCATGGTACATCTACACAATGGAATACTATGCAGCTGTCAGAAAAGACAAAGTCATGCAATTTATCTGAAAATGGATGGACATGGAGACTATCATGCTGAATGAAATCAGTCAGAGGAAAGGACAGATATAGAATGACTGCATTCATTAATGGATATAAATATATACCAGTGTTCTACTAATTGTGGGAAATGGTAATGCGAGACTAGAATTCACCATTGAATATACACAAAAGAGACTTACATGATAAACTCTAAATGTCTACAGGGCAAGCCACAATGTATAAGAGAAGAGAGACAGAGAAAGACAGAGCAAGAAACAGAGACAGAGATACAAGAGAGAGAGAGAGAGAGAGAGAGAGAGAGAAAGTAAAAGGTGCCTGCTATAGAGGCAGGCTGGGTAGGGTTGGAGGGAATGTGGGCACATTGGTGATGGGAAGGGGTACTGGTGGAGGTACAAGTGCTGGAACACTGTATGACTGAGACCCAATTATGAACATCTTTGTAATTGTATATCTCATGGTGGTATAATAAAAAAATATTAAAAAAATTTTAAAAAGACAAATTTTGTTTACATTCCTATTTCTTTCTGTTGTCGTGAGTGCACAGACAAGTCTCCAATTCTTGGGTAACATCTTCTGCTTCCCAGCAACTAATGTAGTGTGTGACTTATCCGGGAACATCAATGATTTGTTTAGTGCCAGAAAGAAAAAGAAATATAAGACATACCTGATGAGATTATTGTGAGATTTGATAATATGTGGGTATGTGTGTAAGCATCTAAACACAAATATATCTCACATATAAGCACATAACACTTATATGTACATACATTCACTTACATCTACAAGCAAAAATGTGCAAGCACACATGTCTACATGCACCCACACATGCACATACACACATGTACATACAACCACACATGTACAAGTAATACATATCCACTTGCATCTGTGTGCACATGCCAGTACATATTCATAACAAATGTGCATATATGTATACATGGTCTCTGCATAAGCTTGTGCACATGTGTATAAATGTATGCATGCACCATTCACATATGAAACATGTGTACATGTATCCATCCACTCTCATTAACTGTGAGTCTGTGTGTGTCTCTGTGCCTGTAGAGTGTTGGGTGCAGTGGGAGCTCCACTACCCATGTGCTTACAGGCCTGTTCTCTCCCCTGATGGCTTTGGGAAGTTCTCTGTACCTTTGTTTACTTTATTAGGATAAATTACTCATGATGCAGTCAATACATCTGGAATTTCCCAGGGGCTGAAGATGTCCAAGTTTTTCTCTCACACTTTGTGTTCATCTCACACTGTAGTTGAGAAATCTGCCCCTGCATAGTTCATCAGGGTCCTGTAGGCTGGAGGCTTCTCTAGCTCACAGCTCTGACATCTGTCCATGTGCCTGGGACCCCAGTGTACTTGCAGGGTAGAGAAAGGAAGTTCTCACACTAGCAATGAGCACCCTGAGCCACTTCCATGACAGACCTGGCCAGGGGAGGGCCTAGGCACTGCAGCCTGGTGTAGACTCAGGGGCGCTGAAGCAGACCATCAGAAGTGTCGCTGTAGATAAGAGTGACCACACTGCAGGGCTCTTGGAAGAGTGCCAAGGACTAGCAAGAGCATGCTTGAACTGAGGAGTTGCCTGCTTTCCTCTCGAGGAGCAGATGATGTAGAGAATTCCAGTTGAAACTCAAGTTTGTGGTATTCAAGAAATACCAAATTACTTAACTAAGAAGTTTGCAACTTGTTTCTGTGACACTCTAAAGCTCACAGGAAATTTTTTGGTATGGTCATGGAGTGACTAAATTCAAGGCTAATTTAACATTTTAGGTAATTATATAACATCTAGAATAAGCATAGATGAGAGTGGAAGTTCTTATTTTGACAGGAGAGAGGCGGAAACAGGTCAAGAGAGTTAGAGAGACACACACACGCTGCGAGCAAGAGAGTGAGAGTCAGGAGAGAGGACGCCTGTCTTCTGTATTTGTCTTTGGGTAGTGTGCACCAGTCTGAAAAAGGAGTCCTAGGCTGAGATCCACAGAGCAGAGGGAAGCGACTATGAATCAGACCCCAGAGCTGGCTCTCTCTGTTTTATAAGATAATCAACTGCTTATTTTTTAAGCTACTTTGAGTCAGGTTTTCTATTACTTCCAGCTGAAGCTATCCTAACTGAAACTAATAACACTGTATATGAAGATTTACTCATTCATTAAGCAATTACGTGAGAGCCCGCTGGGCTGGGTGTTTGGGAAACAGCAGTGAGCAGTCCAGTAGCAGCCCCCCTCACGGAGCCAAGAGGACAGAAGAGAGGACAGTCCTACCCTACTGTTTCACCTGAGGACTGGTCTTCCACACAATTGCAACCTCTGTTGTATCCCTTGTTTCAATTACCTCAGCTGCCCAGCACCCTTTGCGTTCCCTTGGCTCTGCTTTGCTTGCAAAATTGATGCACTATCTCATGACACTTGGTTTAGTGACACCCTCACCTCCATTCAGAATTAATCCACCTTTCATCTTCCCTCCCCGTCACCAGCCTGATTCCTGCTCCTGCAGTTCTCCCACAGAGACGACTTTATTTGTGTGTCAGTGACTTTTGTCTATCAGACAAACTGGAGCTGCTTCTTAGAGGCCGTGGAGGCCGGTGTGCAGAGGTTGAAGCGGAAGGGAGATGTTTCAGGAGTGGTTTCATGCCATTGTTCTCGAAATTTGACCTTTAAGGAAAATAAAGGGGCAGTTACCTTTGGGGTAAGTAAAAGGATCATAAGAGAGTGTTTGCTTGTTTGTTTGAATACGGGATAACTGGACTGCTTACATTTTTACAGGGATGGTTCTGGAGAGAGAAGATTGGGGAAAGTGGGGAACTTTCTCCTGTGGAAAAAGATGAAGTTCAGATGATATCCAGAATTTATCTAGTGGCCTGGCCTTGTGTCGTGAAAGGCCAGAGCAGAGAAAAGAACACGGAGATGGAGGTTAGGGAGTTGTCTGGATGAATGAAAGCGGTTCTAGGTGAAAGCTCCTAAGTCTTTTATAAGTCATGAGGTAATGCCCCCATCAGGAGTGATTGGAAAAGAATGGAACTCTTC
This sequence comes from Cryptotis parvus, assembly GCA_021461705.1. NCBI lineage: Eukaryota > Metazoa > Chordata > Mammalia > Eulipotyphla > Soricidae > Cryptotis > Cryptotis parvus. Next base: position 45,157 of record JAJIBD010001518.1, on the reverse strand, counting down.
CTGGAGATCCCAGGGGAAAGTCATGTTGAGGTTTGGTCTTGAAGGCGACAATGATGGGATGGGGAGAGGAACCATCTGTCGTCTCTGTGGGAGCTTCTTTGGTGGTGAGCCCCAAGCGACAGAAGGGTGAGCCGGTCTGCTCCAGAAGGCAGCTCTGGGTCATGCTAAGATGTGACTCATTCACTGGGGCCAATCATGTTATGTACTAGGAAACCCAGATACAGGAATTAGGTAACAGGGAAAGGAGCCCGATTAGACCCATCTGGAAATCCCATGCAGATCCATGTCACCCCAGCTGTAGAGAGAGAAAGATGGGACAGCTTCCTGGAGTTGTAAGCATTTGATCTTGGTTAGTGGGTCCGAGAATTCATGTGCATCCCTGGGTCCATTGTGAATGACAGGGGGGAAAAGTATCTTCAAAACATCAAGGAATATACTGATTTGTGAATGTTTTTATCCATTCATTCAACCAGTATTTACTGAACATTACTTGTATTCCAGATGCCAGGGCCAGGTTTTCTGAACCCACAGAGTTACCTGGGCAGAGACACACATAGATTGTTGAGCAATTCAAGACCAATGGGGGCTGCAGGCGCATGTTAAATCACTGTAAGGAGGCAGAGGAGAGAGTGAGAAGGCCTGCAGATGGGGGTGGGGGTCTGAGCTGAATGAGTCATAAGAATGTGGGTAAGGCCAGTCTGTGAAATGTCTTAAGACTTCCTAACATTCCCACATTTACTGTTCTCTTTGCCTGTACCTCCTCCCCCACAGAAAGACACACACACACACACACACACACACACAACACGTAAACCTCCATTTCCATCTTTATATAAGTCCCTGGAAATTAAAAACAAAAAACAAACAGCTTCTGAACTTATCTTCAGAGACTGGAAGGGAGTGGGGAGAAGAGATTCTTGAAAACCAAGTGTTGTGGGGGGTCTCAGACCCTAAGAAAGATGTTCTCAAAAGAAGCAGCCAGGCATTGGGAAATGAACTCCATGACAAATGACTTGGGCCTTCACCTTGGGTCTCTCTTTGGAAGCAAGAGACCTGAAGCTCTTGTCTTCTTTTCTTCCACCCTTTGTCCTTGTTCTCTTTCATTCAGTGGAGATGATAGACAAGTCAGAGAGGCTGGAGAGTGGGGTTCGCCTGCTGCCAGGGAAGGGGGTGGTGTGCAGACGGGAATCCTGTCTCCAGCACTAATTAGCCCCGCAGCTGGGCCAGGAGCCTGTTTTCCTTCTGACCTCAGCGGCACCTTCCACCCCAGTAGACGCTCTACCGCCCAGTTGTGCAGCAGAGGCCTGAATAGCCGCGAGGTGAGCGGGCAGTGGCATTCCAGGAAGCTGTATTGTTTATCCCCAAACTACCTCTCCACTTGTGTGTAAGGGAGTCTCATGATTCATTTTCCATAAACAGCGTGAGGGAACAGAAGGGGAAAAAAATCCAAAGGCTGGAGACTGGCATTTCGCTTTGTGGAAACTGCCAAGGAAAAGTTCTTTTCTTCATTCTGGTATCCCTCTGAGAAGAGGCCAAGCCTCTGAAACAAGAGGTTGTCCACAGCTGGGACCCATCACCCCGAGTCTGGGTCTTCACACGGGCCCATCCAGACCGTGCGGGCACAGATGTCAGCTCAGAGGAGGAAGAGAGGAAGGAGCAGAGGAACATGTGACTGACACGCACACCCTACCCAGACCAGCACAGTGGTCTGCAGGGGGAAAGAGTCCCAGGAGGCAGAGGTTTAAAAAAATGAAAGAGCCAAGGCAAGAAGGGGGAATGGGGAAGTACCCTGGCTTGGGCTACTTACTATTCTGAGATGTGATCCCCTTAACCAAAATCTTCTAGAATTTGACTCTGAAATAAACATTACTCTGGGGGCAAAGATAGCAGTCAGCCAGTTCAGAACTGGAAAAGCAACAGGTGACACTATACATCAAAAGACAGGGCCATCAGAGCTTCCCCAAGGCCAATGCTAAGAGGCAGCCATGCGACCCAAGAGTGGACCATGCCAAATGGCGACATGGAGTGCAGAAGCCAAGCCCAAGTTAGGCATTGCTAAGGAATTGTTGATGAAAACAGTGGACATGTTTTGTGGGGACAAGCTGTTTGCCTGTGTTGAGCCCAATTTTTGCAGTGGCAAGGGTGTGCATGAGAGAGTGAGAACATTTCTCAGCTGGACCCTGGCGCTTGCTGTCTTCAAAGCCTATGTGATCAAGAAATCTCTGGCCAGGCCAACCATGAAAGCCGGACCCTTCCTCCTAGAGCATAGAGCATCTGTTGTTTGCACCCCACATTTGTTTCTTAGCGAGACGGTGTCTTGTGCAGTGAACTTTCATCCCCATCAGGAAATGCCTGATGAGGGTAGAGAGTGACTGCAGGTCCTTCGGCTTCCCTTTAATCCCAAAGAAAATCAGCCCCTGAGTTTTTTGCGGAACTAGCCCTATGCCCATACTCTCTGAGCTTCCGGCTTCTGGAAGAGTGTCTGCAAATGCCTGAATCTGTCCTTTGCTGCCTCTTGGTCTCCCCTTCTGCTCCCAGGATCTTCCCTGCTGCCTCGCCTCCAGACAGGCCTGGCTTCTGCACCCTTGTCCCGTCCTGCTTCCCTCTCTCCTTGTAAGAACCTTCCCTGGCCCTCCCGCTTGGCCCTGCGCAGACGTCAGATGTCTGGACTTCCTTCTCTCTAGATGATTGTACTTCACGTTCTGCCCCCATTTGCATGGCAGTCTCCTGAGGGCAGCGTATGTTTTTGCCTGGTTTCCTTTATTTTTGTGTCTTTACCACCTCCAACAACGCCTAGCACCAATCTATAGCACGGCACTCTATAATGAAGGCAGGTAAAGGAATACCCAAGAATTGCCTGGGAAATACAGAAACACAGATTTCGGGAACCCCTACCGAGATTCTTCTCCTGCATATTCATGGCCTGGCTGTCATTCTTCGCTGCCTGCTTACCTTTCCTCGCTCGGACTGTTCGGTTCCTCCCATGAAAACCGAGCCCCAAACAGGAAGAGCTGCTGCCCTCTCCATGCCCCCTGCCGACTCCTCTGTGCACATTTGGGCTTTCTGGGGCCTTTGCTGTCTTCCAAGAATCGTTGGCACCATGGGCAGTGCTCTTGGGAAGAGAGGGTGGACGTTCTTTCCCCAAAGGCTGACCTCTCTTTGCCTTCTTCATCCATTTCCTGAGCTGCCCAGAGAACCAGAAGTCCACAGCGCAGCAGTCTAATCCTTCAAAGGCTGTGCATCCACCACTGCCAGTCCTCCCGGGACACTGGCTGAAACTCAATCAGGGGGCACCAAAACTGATGCCACCGGAATCCCCTGCCAGGCTCCACGGTGGTTATGCTCTGGGACAGCTGGATTCAAGGAGGCAGGAGAGAGGACTATGTTGGCTTCCAAACCTCCCAAGTCATCTCTTGAGTGGGTTGCTCAAGACCTCAGGCTGAACTGGAAACCATTCTGTTTGACTGTCCCCTTCCCGGTGGGTCTCTCTGTGCCCTTGAGACCACCTCTCTACCCCTCTCACCACCCTCCTTGATGATCAACGGTTAAGTCCTGGGAGGGGATCCTGGCCTAAAGATGCAGAGTTTTGCCTAAAGAAATCTCTGGGGATTTAGACTTTCTCTTTTCTGCAGCAACATCCCCCCACCCAATCTACTTATTTACTCCCAAGTCAGAGATCAAGGATGATTTTCCCCCCGTTAGTACCCACCACCACCACTTAGTTCTTTCCCTTCCCCAGGTTGAATATCCAGATTTGAAATCCAAGCCCATCTCTGGCTGTACCACCCTGAATGTGCCCAGTCTTCTCTGAAATCCAAGATACTCGACTCTAGGGATTCAGCAGGTTGCTGGGATCTTTACTTAGGTAAAAATTTACTCTGTCAGGCACACACACATGTACTCTCTAGGCAGATAAGCTAAGATGGACTCTTTTAAAATCAGCCAGCAGAAAGTTTTTTCTCAAACTCTCTTCCTATTTATTGGACTATAATTTCTTCTCAAATACTCTGATCATCCCATCTGCCTTTTGAAGAGGAGGAATAAGAGAAAGAAAACCTGGATTATTTTGTATTAGGCGAATATTTACCCATTTTGAGACTCAGAGAACTTTCCAATTACTTTTCTCTAAGTAAAGTGAGATCTCTTGATTTCTACAAGATTCTAATCACACAAAGAAAAATGCCAAGATATGGGTTCCATACTATTTTTTGTCCCTCATATTGTCATCTTTAGTCTAGAAAAAATGTTGAAGATATGACAGGGTAGGGAATTCAAGCTGTAGTCAATCAAGAAGTTTTATTTTGTGTTTTTGCTAAGAGGGAGGCAAAAATAACCCAGACATTTGGTATAGCTTATGTGAGTTAATATACGGTCACTCACAACTATTATAGATAGAAGTTCTCTATGCAAATTTTATAGTGTCAAAAGATAACTTTGTGTGCTATAGCTTTGTGGTGTGTGTGTGTGTGTGTGTGTTGTGGAGCAGGGGAGGAGGGTACTGAGATTTTGAGAGACTTCACTACTCAGTATGTAGAATGCTTGTGTATTGTTATAGGAATAGGTAACACAGTTGCACGTGCCAAGGACAAAAGCTGGGGAGATGGCTTAGAGGTCAGGGGGCAGAGGACTTGCATGCATAAGCCTTGAGTTTGGTACCTGGCACCATATGCATACATGTCCCTGTTCAGCACTGCTGGATAGAGGCCCTAATGATCCCTGAACACACCTGCATCATAGGACTAAGCATTGAAGCATCTGACCCAAATATATCACTGGGAGTAACCCAAGGAACCCTGAGCATTATTTGGGAGCACCCTCAGCAAAGTTAGCCAGCCAAGTCAGTAGGCAAGTTGCAGGTGCTGAAGTGCTGATCCTTATTCCCCTCCTAAGAATAAAACACCCTATCACCAGCCATTCCCTTCTCTCCACCTGCCAGCCCTGCCCCACCCCAACCTCACCTCCCTCCTCTAATCACTCACTTCTGCCTGCTCTTGCTGCCCCAGTAATAGGAGTTTCTAGCTCATGCATTCAGTTATCAATCAATGGTGATCTTAGGTGCAGTTAGGCTGGAGTGGACAAACCAGCCTTTCTCTATGCCAACAGGGTATGATTGAAATAACTAGACACACAACTCTGATTGATGTAGCCACCATTTACACACCACACTTCAGATACTCTGAAATGGCTAGAACTAATAGCCTATTATTTGATGCTGGAATGGGGGGGGGAGGTGGAAGAAGGAGAACAAGATCATTTTAAAGTGATCTCATTTAAATAGATTTATTCTATTTTTGCAGCATGACACTGACAGGGGTGGGAGGGGGAGATGGGGTGTATGTATGTGTGTGTGGGATTGTTCTTACCACTTTGCTAGAAGTCCCCTGTGGGGTTCCAGTCTGCTTGGCACCAACCTACCCACCACATTTTTTTTGTAAATAATGCAGATCCATGTGGTTGGGCAGGGAGGGGTTAAGAGACCAGAGAGCCCAGCCCGGCACTGAGGGAAGAAAGAGTGGTGGGGATTGCTTGGTTCACTTACTTTCATGCCAGGCTCTGCTAGCCAGCTGCAGCGAAGGGAAATGGAGTTTAAAACCCCTAGTAAGAAATTTTTCCTTGGTCTGAACATTGTTTAAATTCCTGAAGTGGGTGATCCCTGTAATAAATACCTTGGACTTTGTAAGACAGATATATTTACTCAAGTTTAAAGTTTGGATTTGATGGATATACGCTTGGGAATGCATGGGACTGGAGTGTTTGTTATGTGTTGGAACCCGTTCAATGAGCACAAGGAGTTAAGAGAACTCCATTTATAGCAAAGCAGAATGTTTTAACCATTCCATGTGGTCACTGTGTCAAAGGCTGTTTCATCCCATACTTTGAAAATCAGTGGCCCTCAAAAGACATTAGTTAACAGAGATGAGAGAGGGAATTTGGCTCAAGGAACCAAAGTGCTGTCTCAAGACTTGTGTGCAAATGAAGCCCTAAAGTGGATCACCTGTTTTGCACACAGGACAGTACTTCTGGGATATGAGAGTTGGAGATCTTCCCGCTAAGAGGTGAGGAATGAGCTGGAAACAACTTTACACACCAACTAGGTCCTGTTTTTCTATAGGGCTATTGGCTGGATTTTTGATCATATACCAAAGGAAAAAGATCATCTTGTTATTTTAAAAAAAAAACCCTGATTACCTTAACTCCAACAATAATTAAAATAAAAAATTCATCCTATTATTTGATAAAAGTGTTCCTCAGGACAAAGTGTCTCTTGCCTGACTTGGAACAGCTGCATATGTTGAGGGAATTATGAAGGGAATTGTATATTCCTCTAAATAATGTCCACCCAGTCTTTCTATCCCCTAGAGTAAAACTAGAATGAGGAGTCACTCTCAAAGGGTGAGATTGGAGTTTCCAGGAACTCTGATTACCTTTGCCTTCTTGGATGACAGAAAAGTACAATATCCCAATAACCCTCTATAGAAATGTCCTACTTTCCTTCTCTCCTTAGCAAATGATCACATCATCCCAGACCAGTAAAGTGGATAGCTAACTGGCCACTTAGATTCACTCAATACTTTGTTTTTTTTTCACAGGGGCTCCCAACCCAACCACAGACCTATATGGTAGTTCCATGGCTTTTCCAAGCATAAAGAAAAGCAACATCCCAGTTCCAAGGGACAGAGCCAAGAACCCACTGTGTGCATGCTCTGACCCACAGTGAAACTGTAATCTGTTCCTGCCTGGAAACAAGATGGATATGTGGGGTGGGAAACAGTCTTACCTAGGGGTTGGATTAGCTTCACAGAAGTAAGAGTCCAGAATCAGTTGGAGAAGGATGACCCATTCTGTCTGCCCTGGTAAAAGAGAATGCAAAGGGATATTTTTCATAATCAGACTACAATTAATTCTCCTCTTTTGGCTGATGCCCAAGACCATAGTGGTTGACTCCAGTGTTCTGTCTGGGCTTGTTTGCTGCAATCAGAGACTGTATCACAAGATAAAAGACCAATTGTTGAAGAATTGGTCTTTTATAGGCTGTGGTACATGGTGTTGCAAAAGGAGAATTAAGATGTGAAAATATTATTTCCTAAAAAATCTTTTTAACTACCTAAATTCCTAAATTTACCATAGCTGCCAGGATATTTTTTTTTCTTTTTATCTCATACACTTCTATATGACACAATTGAAAGGTACTAAGAGGTTATGGGGGTCTTGACAGGGTAAGAATCAGACCTTGGAAAAATAAACCTAGATCCAATACCTATGAGTCTGGGACACCCTGACCCAGCAGTCTGAAAATTTAGGCAAATGATAATGTTAGGTAATGTTGAGGGCACTGAGAAAAACCAGAAGTTCGGTTTGTAAATAAAGGTATTACCCAGAGTATAGTTATTTAAACATGCCTCACTACACAAGGGTAACTGAATATAACAAGTTAGCACTTTAACAAATGGGCAACATGTTTATTTTGCTGGTGTGTACAACTTTAGCTCCCAGATTCCTAAACAGAATTCTAACCTAGGATTCTGAACAGAGTGCTAGCCTAGGATTCTGGAACAGAATGCTAAGCTAGTTTCAGATCTGATATCCCATTTGGTAAATAACAATGGGTTATTTGAGTTAATCAGTTACTCAAAAGTTGAGTTACTCTGAAGAAAATACTTAGAATATTTTCATCTTCTCTCAAATCAGGCTCACTATGTTTGAGTTACAGTTCTATATATTTAAAAAAAATCAACCTTGAAGGATGAGTAGGTGGGAAAGTAATTCCTGGGGATGTCATGGTTTATTTGAAAGGCATGATTGAAGAAAGAGAATGGTTGGTTTGTTTGCTTGTTTTGTTGCTGGCCTTCTCTGTCTTCTCTGTGCTGATAAGTATTAAGAATCTTCATGCTAGAGAAGAGCAGTATAGCATTTATCAATCCTATTTCAACATATGTTTAGCTTGGTTATGTGATAAGTGTTCCTTACAATGCACTTCAGGCTGATAAAATCAGAAGGCAAGATAGCGAGAGTCCCTGTTAATATTTTCTAAGCCTTTCGTAACACCAGGAAGTTGAACACACACCCTCCTTCCCCTTATAATTTCCTTTACCAGAAGCAATGGGCCAGACTTCTGTCAGATCCCCTTGCTCCCTAAGTGCTGAAGAAGAAATCCCTGTCCATAAGGAAAACTCAGTATTCCTGACAACTTGCAAAAAGAGAACATTTTCCCCAAAGATCCTACAGGAAGAAATACAAAAGTGGTCAGAAGCCAGGGCTATAGTACAGGGATTAAGAAGCATGTGACTGAGCCCACTTAATCCCTCACACCACCTTGTCTCCAAAACACCACCTGGTGCAGCCCTAGTATGTCCAGGCACTGCCAGTCTGGCCTGGGTGATCCCCAGTACCATGGAGTTTGAGCTGTACACATCCTCCAATGGCTGAGAGTTGTTGAAAGGGCACCTAGGTCTAGTGAGCACACTTGGGAGTCAAACATTAGTTGAGACAAGCCATTTGTAGAGCAGTAGAGTGAACTCTGGCCCCATTGGTGTGAAGCCAACCCAGTGGAACACAGGACCTGATAGACTGGGAGGACACTGAAGACCTGGGTTTTCAGCCTGGCTTTGCAACTCATAAGCCAAGCTGACCTTGAGCAAGTCATTTCCTCAGTTTACTTATCAGTCATTTCTACTGTAAAATCGAGTTACCTACTGCTGAGGAGATTCTCTGAGGAATAAATAATACCACGTTTGTAAAATGCCAGATCAGAACCTTGTGTAGAAGTTCCTTCCTTCCTTCCCAAATCTGGAGATAAAAACTACTTACCTTCACTCTGATCTTGACCCAGACAATTGGTTGAACACCCTAAGCAAGGAAAACTAGCAAACTGAGCTCAGTCTGTAAACTTGATATCTGACCCAAGAACATATTCAGTAAACCCATTTGTGCCATTTGTGTGACTAAGAGAGACAGAAACAGAGACAGACACAGAGAGACACAGAGAGCCCTTGATCCATTGATGATATGATTAACAGGGGACTCCTATACCTTCTACTTAGAATGTGGAGTTTGCAGGAAATTCCATGGCTTCTATCTGCATTCCTGTTTTTCCTTCTCTGAGAGGGGAGCAGGGGATGGCACTCTCCTAATGTATTGGTCTGCATTTTAAAATTTATTTCTGAGCCACACTCAGCAGTCTCAGGTCTTACTCCTGACCCTGTGCTCAGGGATCACTCCTGGAGATGCTTAGCGGACTAGGTGCAGCATAGGTGATCCAACCAGGATCATCTGCATTCACGGCAAGTACCTTATCCTCTGTACTAGCTCTCTGGCCCCTGGGCCACATTTTTCTAGACAATAGGGTCACATCTCTCTCTAAGATATAAGTAGAAGTGCCAGAGCTGACTTTAGTGGAACAACCATTCTCTGTAATTACCAAGACTAAATATATGAGCTTGTCTTTGACCCTTATCCCATCTTACAGTTGGTTGTGGGGATTCAAAGTCTCAACTGTTATCCCAGGTATACCTCCTTATGCAAATGTGCAGACCCCATGATTCTTGGTAGAAAATTCTTTCTGAGCCGCAGGCCTGCACATGCAACTAAGCACTTAAAGAGGACTTTATTATAGAGATGGCACTTTTGAAAATAGCCAGAGAAAACCATTTAGCATCTAATTTATGAAATGAAATCATAGGTTCTACCCGCATATAGAGTTTTAGTTGGTGAAACAATTATACTCTTTTCAATCCTTATTAACTCTCCTACGGGCAACATTTACTGGTATCCCCCGACAACATAATTAGTATTCTAAGGATATTTTTCACCAGCTGCTTATGTCTGCAAGTTAAAAGTCAATAGCTAAATATATAGCAATGGCAAAAGCATAAACAGTGAAATTGATTTTAGTACTCCAAACGACTTGATTATCTATATTTATAGCTGTAATTAGAGAAAGGCTTAATGCCTTATATAATCGGTTCTTTATTGAAACTTTCACTACAGAGGACTTGATGCTAATTTACCTTGTAGCATCAAGGAACGAGTCATAGCGCTTTAAGCCACACCATTGGCTTTGGCTTCTAGGTTCATTAACTACAAAATACATTTGCCCTACATTATATATAGTACATTAAGGGCTCTTTATTGAGCAGCTTTCAAAGGAGTTTCTATTCCAATTTGCTAACATAATATATGCCTTTCCCCCCAAGCCTAGTTGGCTATTTTAGTCTAGGGAGTGAGTGATACTTTTTGTTATTCCTAGAAAAATAATGTTAATTCTGTTTAATGTCAATAACGTTATCTTTACCATGACAGAAAAAGTAGTTTATCTTTTCTACAGAAAAAAAAGACTTTAAAAATTCTGGAAGCTTGTTGAGTCCATCCACATGTCTTTAAAATTCTTTTTTGTATTCTGTTTTCTTAAATAAGATTTCTCACAAAGTTAGTTTAAAAGTTAAGTTTATACAATGATAGCCTCAGTCACGAGCTATTGAACACTCACTGAACATTTTATTATCTCTATATCTGATGTCATATGGGATGCCGGGGATCGAACTCTGGGCTGGCACAGGTGGGCCAACATGCAAGGCAAACGCACTACCCACTGGGCTATTGTAGACCCACAGCTGCGCTGCTCAGCTGGCCCCATGTGGAAGCAACAAATGGAGCTGACCTCCCGGTAAGGAGCTCAGCCATCCCCTGGCCGAGTCCAACATTTCTCCAAGGGTTTGCTCTCATGAGCAGGGGAGAGACCATGCTGGCGGACTCGGAGTGGAGTTTTGGGCCCTGCCCCTTTCCTCCGCCTCCATGCCAGTTGCCCCAGAAGAAAGAGACCCACCCACGCCAGACTCAGCTAATTTGTAACTCCGGAAGAGATCCAGACCCATCCACTTCAGACCCACAGCTGTGGTGCTCAGCCGGCCCTCATGTGAAAGCAACCCATGGAGCTGACCTCCCAGTAAGGGACTCGGCCATCCCCTGGCCGAGTCCAACAATGCTCCAAGGGTTTGCTCTCATGAGCGGGAGAGACCATGCTGGCCGGACTCGAGTGGAGTTTGGGGGCCCCTGCCCTTTCCTTCGCCTCCATGCCAGTTGCCCCAGAAGAGAGAGACCCACCCACGCCAGACCCACATGTCCCTTCCCACCCACGCCAGACCCACATGTCCCTTGGCATGCAGCTGCAAAGCGGCCACATGACATTTTTATAGGATACTGAATTTTGCATAAGGTTTTTCCCAATTTCTTTCACATCTATACATAGTAAACAGTTATAGACATGTTTTAACTGATACCAGTAAGCCTGGCAAGAAGCCAGTGCAAACCACACATCATGCAGTTAGTCATTCTCAACATCCAGACTCCATAGTTCCTCAGAGCTCCATCCCAGCGAAAACCTGATCTTCCCCTTTAAGTTTCATCAGTAAATGCCCGGGTTGAGAGCCTTCTACTGAGACTATACCACCTACACGGTAAAGCCTGGCAAGCTACCATGTTTTACTTACTTTTTATGCCAAAGACTAGTAACTATTATGGACCTCAGTTCCATAACCCGAAGAATGGTTTCAGGCTCCTCCTGTCCCGGAAGGAAGTTGATGCCCTTGGGTTGCACTTGCTTGTGACAGGACTATTGGAGATGTTACTAGTGCCCACTCAAGCAAATCGATGAACAATGGGAAGACAGTGATACAGTGATATCTGATGTCATTTCATCTTCTAAACAATCTAACAGGGAGGCTCCTATGGTGGGTATCCATATTACAGAGGCTGGACTGAGGCTTAGGGAAGAAGGGAGTAGAAGGCTTAGGTGAAGGAATTCACCTAGGTGATACCGCGATCAGTTGTGTTTCAGATGTTCTGGAAGGGTTCTGAATGCCACCTTAGAATTACATATAAGTTACCCCGAGCGTGGGCAACTGACTGCTGCTTTCCTATGGCCCTTTTTTGCTTCCCCAAGTCAACAAACATTGTCTGAGAATATATAATATGTGCATCTACATCCATATACATGGTCACATACATGAATGTATTAAAAGTATTTCTGTACACATGTTGATACTCCATAGAGAAAAATGGATTTTTAATTTTGATGATCCAAACCATATCTTTGTAGCTAGGCTCCCTGAATGAAATGCACATATTTCTTCCTAGAAAGCTCAGCCTCGAATTGTTCAGACACATTATCAAGCAAAGTATAGTTCTTTTGACCCCAGAAGCTGGCAGATTTCCTGTCCTTTGCCTTGATTGAACAATGAAATGATTTATCCCAGGTGCAGTCACTCCTGGTCGATTAAAAATATGGAGGAAGTGACAAGGGGGGAGACTTAGAGATATTTCATAGGGATTTATGAGAATAAATTTTACCCATAGGATAGTTGGATAGTCTCTCTCTCTCTCTCTCTCTCTCTCTCTCTCTCTCTGTCCCCACCCCCCACCCTAAACACTGACTTTGGAAAAAATTCCTAGGAGCTCTGCCTTCCAAGAATGGCCAGGCAGAACTTGTCATCCTAGAAACGGCCTACAAAGAGGTTCTTTTGGGACTTAATATGCCCTGTAGGACAGTGGAACCTATAAAACTTGTAGGAGGGAATTCTAGGGAGGAGACCTGAGTGGCAAAGCAAACTGCTTCCTCCCACCACAGAGTTAAAACACAATGTCCAGCCTTTAGGTTGTGGGCAAGAGAATGGAGAACTCATTCTCTGTCTGGCACAAGTTGCAGACTATTAAGTCGTTTGGGAAATGTGGACTTGTACCAATCGACGAGATTGGCCATGGCCATTTTAATATGTTTTTGAAAATCAGTGAGTGCTTAAAACCTTGTAGTAAAAGCCCTAATAAACTAAATTAGACCAGGACTCTGCCAGAATTGTATTTACTTCTTGAAGTGGAGGGTTAGGGAAACCCTGTTAAAAATTAAAGTGACGAAAAAAAGGTAAAAAGAAAGAGTAATAGATGTGTATTTGGGGAGTTGTTTAGTTAAAGAATTAACTGTTTACCATCAAAAGCTGCTCATTGGCAGGGACAGCTGAGTGCTTTCAATGAGACTAGTCCTCATGAATGATGCCACCCGCCATTTTCTTTTTTGCTTTTGTTTGGTTTTACAAGTCTTATTTATTTTTACAAGGGTAGGTTTGGAGGGGAGAGGGGTGTAGTTACTGTATACAGAAGAATACATGCTTTGTGCATTGTGCATGCCCAGGTAGTATACTGAACAAGTACTAATAAGAATAAAATTATTGGAGCAAATAAAATCACATGTGCTTTTTAGTCACCTGGGAGGAGGACTGTGCCAGCCTTTTCAAGCATATAAAAATAATGATCCTTCACATCTGAATAGCATTATAGAATATATAAAGCCCTGCACATGTAGCCTCATGTTTGATCCCCAACAACCCTGTGTGTCAGAAGAGAGCTGTGTTATGATCCCATTTAACAACTCAGGCACAGATAAGTGGTTTGTGTAGAGGTGTCATTTCAGGAATTTTCTGGCTCCCAAGCAGTCTTCTGTCCACTGTGAGGCAAAAGGGAAGTGTATACAATTGAGAAAAAATGTCCTCAATCACTTGATGTAGAAGGAAATAAATACCTTTTTGTTTTTTGGTCACACCCTGTTATGTACAAAGGTTGAGTCATGACTCTACTCAAGGATCACTTCTGGTGGGGCTCAAAGGGGCTATTTGAAGTGCCAGGGATTTAACCCAGGTCAACTGCATGCAAGCAAGGTCATTGTCTCACCCACTGTTCTCTCTTCCTGATCATAGTATTTGACTCAAGAAATAGAGAAATTTAAAAAAAAATTATTATATCACCGTGAGATATACAATAGCATATCTCACTGTACGATAGCATAGAGAGACTCACAGACATGGGGGCAGAGCTGTTACCAGCTCTCCCTGTGCTCAGCCACCCACGAGGCACCCGGGAGGGATGGTGGATTCTAGCACTGGCCTGCCACCCCAGCAGAGCCTCACAAGAAGCTAGACGACCCCCCCGCTCCATGGGAGCCGCCATTTTCTACATCCAGACTTCCCTCTCGTGAGAACTCCACCCAGCAGAAGAACCTACCACAGCCTGGATCATCGAGACCCACCCTGCAGCAGTCTTTTTCAAGTCCGGCCCAGGTATGCTAATCCAGAGACTCACAGACATGAGGCAGAGCTGCTACTGGCTCTCCCTGTGCCCAGCCACTCACGAGGCACCCGGGAGGGATGGCGGGTTCTAGCCCTGGCCCGCCACCCCAGCAGAGCCTTACAAGAAGCTAGACGACCCCCCCACTCCATGGGGGGCCACCATTTTCCACATCTGAACTTCCCTCTCGTCAGAACTCCACCCAGGAAAAGAGCCTATCACAGCCCGCTCGCGCGAGCAGCTTGCGGCCGTGCAGTTCATCAATAAAAGCTGGAGATAAAGGTGACTACAGGAGTATGCCACCCACACAGCAGAGCCTGGCAAGCTACCCATGTCATATTTGATATGCCAAATACCAGTAACAATTATATACCTCCTTCCCATGACCTGATGGAATGGTTTGAGGGTGAATTATGTTCCTGGAACAAGCAGATGCCCTTGGGCTCTACTAGCATGAGAGAGGAAATATGGAGATGTTACTGGTGCCCACTCTAGCAAATTGATGATGAACGAGAAGACAGTGATACAGTGATACAGTGATACAATAGTATATCTCACGGTGATATACTATAATACAAAGCTTATCATGATCAGAGTTCAGTCACAGTGTTCCAGCACCCATCACTCTACCAGTGCAGTGTACCCTTGCCAACACCAATGTCCCAGATTCTCTCCCATCTCCCAGCCTGCCTCTATGGCAAGCACTTGTCTTTTCTCTCTGTTTTTTCTCCCTTCCTTTGTGCATTGTGACTTGCAATACATACTTTTAGGGGTTATCATGTGTTTTCCTTTACCTACATTCAATGCACAGTTCTAGTCTGGCTTTATCAAGGATATAGATTGATTGGTTCCCTTTCCATCAGAAAATTAACCTATTTTGGGACACACACACTCCAGCCCCATTCTTACATGTCCACTGTAGGTCACCTTCAGATCTAACATAATAATACCCTTCTTCCTGAAGGTGTCATTAAAGATTTCATGGACTAAAGTAAGGTATGGTGCTCTTTGGGGAATTTCAGAGAAGTCCCTGGCTTTGAGACCGCACTTCCTGTTCATACTGAGGAGCTAGTGATTTAGTTTCCTACTGCAGATTCTATGAATTACAACAATTCTTAGT
The DNA here is from genome assembly GCA_021461705.1 of Cryptotis parvus. NCBI lineage: Eukaryota > Metazoa > Chordata > Mammalia > Eulipotyphla > Soricidae > Cryptotis > Cryptotis parvus. The sequence goes on along the minus strand of JAJIBD010001518.1, from coordinate 29,928 downwards.
GGTTTAATACAATTCAAATTAATTTCTTAAATGTTGAGATCAGAAGTCTAAAAAATGTCAGCAGAACCACATCCATTGTGAGGGCTAGCCTTTTTATAGAGCCACATGAATTCCTTGGCTTGTGACCACTTTCTTGCTTTTTACTCCAATCTCATACTAGCATCTCCTATCCCCTAACATATATATGTACATATATATATATATATATATATACAAATATATATATATATATATATACCTGTATCCACCTTAAAAGGATACTTATGGTTCCATTGAACTCACATAATCTCCCCATCTCAGTATCTTTACCTTAATTACATCTCCTAAGCCCCTTCAGCATGTCAGGAACCTGCTCATGCACCAGGGTCTCTTTAGGGACCTACCATTCAGCCTACCAAATCTAGAACAAAGGTTGACATTCAACTAGCATTTGTTTTGTTGTTCAGAAAGAGCAGGATTATACTCAACTATAAAAACTTACCATCCCCCTCTTTACCAGTCATCTCGTTTGTCTACTAAACACTTTCATGCACACAGCTGAAGACATTTCAACTGAGTCTGAGGGGAGAGAGCTCCTAGAAGCTTAGATACTGGCACATGAGATCATCTCTTTGCCTCTGATTTTGTGTGTAAGAGAAGAGTAAATCAACACATGCCAACTGCTTGCCACAAGAGTGCTAATAATTCCATTGGCCTTCCACCCTCCCATCTGTGCGAGTGTGTTCCTTATTCTGTCAGAAAGGTGGCACACTGTTCTCTTGTTCTCTACACTTGGCATAAATATAATATCATTTTGAAAATTAGAAGCTGATGTATAATCTGGAAATCATGTTTTTCTCCCTCATAGAACTGTGTTCCTTGAAAGTTGTATCTTGGCTGCCTTACGTTCAAGGATCTGCCTAGTTCCTGTAGAGGAAGTCCTTGATTGTGGGCTCAGCATGATTTTAAGAATGTGATTTTGCATTTTAATTGACTTCAGAGGAAAGTTAAGTGCCTCTTGTCCCCACTCTCTCTGGTGTTTTGACCCAAATATGTTCACTTCAGTTTTGTGCTACCTGTGACCTATTGTCAAATTCCTAACTTTGACCTCTGCACCTTGACTGTATGCAAGACTCAGAAGAAGGCAACTGCTTCTACACTTAAAGCAAATAGAATTCTGATCCCATTTCTTTCTCCCCATCAAAGAAGACTTCAGAGAAGTCTTCTTTGATGACTGTGTAGTAGCCAGTGTAAAGAAAAGGGCTCTCCTTGAAAGCTGATGGCTTTTCAACTTTTATTCAATAACACAACATATATACGTATATATGTATGTATATATACATATATATATACAACATATATAATAGATATATATATATATGTTTTAATGCTAAGTTTACAAGAATAAGGGAATTTTTAAAAACACTCAGATATTGAATACAATGGTATATAGATGTCCTCATATTTAATTTTTACATTTTATTTGGGAGGGTGCTTTTGTGTCACACCTAACCACAACAAGCTGTGCTCAGGGATTATACTTGGTTCTTAACTCAGATATAACTTCTGGTAACATGGGTGCCTCACATGGTGCTGGGGATCTAACCAAGGTTGACCGCGTGTTAGACAAATGTCCTCTCTGCTGTACTATTACTCCAGCCCAAGATACTTTACATTTTAATTAATTATTTCCTTTATATAGCATCTCCTCCAGTAACTTTGTTTTGTTCAGCATAGGGGGCAGGAAATCTTGGTTTACACAGAATAAAACCATCTTATTTCAGGATCTGATTCCCAAATATTTTTTGTTTCAAGTCTCAGTTCCCAAATACCTGTCCACAATGTAAATTTGAACATACTATGTTATAACACTACCTATTGCTTAATGTTTCATGAGGTGATAAAAGGTGATACTCTCTAGGGCATCCAAGCTTTCTGATTAGGATTATTTGGGAGCTACATGTAAGCGTACAGACTCGTCTCCTTGATATAGTCAGTAGAGGAATTATACTAAGAAATGAAGTATGTGGGAAGTTGAGGTTTGACCAAAATCAGATCCAGTCAGATCAGATAAAAATTATTTCCGTCTAGGGAGATCCTTAATGGAGACACCATAGCTTCTTTGGAGTGTAAACAAGTATCTGTACTTCAGGGAGAAGTTATGGCCAGTCATCATGGCCAGGCACATTGTTTCAAACAAATTCCCTTTCTAATCCGACACTTGGAAATTACGCTGGGAGCAGGTCAAAGTGTGGCTTGATTAGAATCTTGTTGGTAGAAGTCACGCAAGCTGTTGGCCAGTCTCTCTGACTTCACTGGCACAACTTTACTGCTGGGTATATTTCCTAGAACTCCATAAAAAACACTTGTGAGTGTTTGTTCAAATGAAAGAAGATTTGTCTCCCAGGAAAACCATTTAAACATGTAGAGTCTGCAATCTCATTTTCGAATATTAGGTTTCGTTTTATGACAGATCCTGCTGTTTAGTACAGTATATCTATATTAAAACGCATGAACAAACCAGCCTTGTTCTGTCCCTTTCCCGTCCCTCTCTAATGTACATTTATAAAAACACAGACATATCTGATTCCACACGCACTATACAATATTTTATCGATTACAGAGAAACTTAGTTATATCGTATTTCCTGCGACTGAGAAAAGAAAACATAGAAAGTGGGAAACACTGACTTTGATTATGCTAGGGTTAGGGTATAAAAGACCTGAACTGTGGGGAGGGCTTGTCTGTGGGAATAATAAAAAATAGGCTTTACTGAAAAAAAAACTATCCTTTTACTAACCATCTGACAGATATCTCTACCTATTCCTTTGCGTCTAGACACCAGTATGCATGGCAAATTCCTCTGGAGACTACAGTTAGTTTCCATATACTTCTGTCTTTCTCTGCTGACAAGCTCTTAGTCTCCTGAAATTTCTGGCAGGAATTAATCCAGAGGTCTTCTAACCAGCCTCTAAGGCTCCTTTCTCACAGCCAGTGGAACTGTTTGAAAAGAAAAAAATTTGCATAAGTACTCTTCTGGTGGTCTGAAATTTTTAGTTTTAAAAAAGTGGTGGGTAGAATTTGAATTATACCTGGTGATGCTTAGTTCTTCCTTCTTGCTCTCAGCTCAAGGATTACTCCTGGTGGTTCACAGGGTTTGCACTTGCAAGACAATAGCCTTAAATTCTATGCTATCTCCCCAGTCTTGATGATCTACATTCATATCAAAGATCTTTAAACCAAGCAGAAAATTACTAGCTCTAAAGATCAGATAAACATTTTCCCTTTTCTTTATGTTTTTTTAACATTTAGCTTTTCAAATGCTTAGTGTTAGAAACACTAATTCTTAGTGAAAGAATTAGTGTTTCTTAAGAAATGATAAAATAATTTGACAATTATATACTAAACTCCCCAGTATCTTTTTTTTTTGAGCAATTCTTTCCTTATCTTCTGATCTGTTTTCATTCCTGCCATGGAAGTAGGTGTTTAGACACCAGAGTCCCTCACCATCTTGTTTTCTTTTCTGTGTATTGCTTCCAAAAACAAACTCTGATGTAAGCAATATGACTTTCAGGATGTTTTCACATTCACTTCGATAATACTGTCTTTAAAATCAATTCCTCTAGGTTTTTTTTGTAATTGTTATTGGGCCTTCCCTGGTGATTATTAGGGGTCACTCCTGGTGCTGCTCAGGGCACCATATGGGGATCGAACCAGGGTCGGCAACGTACAGAGCAAGAACTTTACCTGCTGTACTATCTCCCCAGCACTATTATTGGAATTTTAATTATTTTCTGAAAATGATGATTTCTTCCCTCTTCCATTAAGCAAGGTTGACAGTCCTCATTTCTAGTCGGAGTCCTAGTTAGAATGGTTTGTGCTTCCAGCACAATCACTTGATCACTTGACATCCCATTATTCGATTTGCTCCAGTGGGCGCCAGTAATATTTCCATTTGACCCTATCACGTGCCAGTGTAGCCCAATGGCATCTGCTTCAGGAATACAAAGAGCCTCAAACCGTTCGTTCAGGGTCTTAACAAAGAAGTCTGACCTCCTCCTCCTCCTCCTCCTCTTCCTCCTCCTCCTCCTCCTCCTCCTTTTTCTTCTTCTTCCTTCCCCCTCCCTCCCCTCCCCTTCCCTCTTTCTCTTCCTCTTCCTCTTCCTTTTCTTCCTCCACCTCCTCTTTCCTCTTCCTCATCTTCCTCTTCCTCTTCCTCATCTTCCTCTTCTTCCTCCTCCTCCTCCTCCTCCTTCCAGCACAATGTGACATCAAAAAAAATCAATCATGGTTCCCAGAGTTGGGAGTAGATTCCCCATTGGACCCAGGGCAACTCCTAGTAATACTTGAAACAACAATGTCAGTCTGATAGTTTGGTACTCCAGTGTAGGCATGCTACATTGCTCTTGGTGCCTCACGTGTGCAAATCATGTGCTCATCTTACTGTGCTCTTGCTTCCCAGTGGTTAAGTACCTCTCTCCCTCCGTACCCAAAAGCACATAGCTTCAGTTTTACTGGCATTCCTGCTGAACTCTTAATGATTTCCAGCATCTCATGTTGTGTGGGTAACCCTGCCCACACTGACCCCGTGGTACTTCATTTCCTACCAGCTGCTTCGGCAATGGAAACAAATATAGGGAACACCATTAAATCTAAATTCAGATTAGCATCGAAGAGGATATCAGTAGGAGCATGTCTTGTTCAATTTAGAACACACCAACAGTTAAAAATACTTTGTTGTTTATGTGAAATTCAGGTTGTGCTGGGCTCTGTGGGTTTTCATTTGGCAAATCTAGTGCCAGTTCCATTTGCCTAGCCATTTAAGCCAAGTATCTCTCATCATTTCTTTAATATTTTGCCCTCATTATATGTGCATGTGGAATTTAATAACCTCAGAACCCAGGAGAGACTAACATATCCTAGACATTTAAGATATGTTTGTCAATGTTTTAAATGCATGATGATAGCAAGCAGATCATCAAACATGCATTGATCATACTAAAACATATAAACCATAAAAAGTTTCACTCAAATAAGATTCCAAATAAGGGGACAGATAGGTGCATGCTCCTATTCAGTGCCAAAGCATCAAGGGCAAAAGGGGGAAAATGTATTTCCAGGTAATAAAAATAATCAGAATATAAGTGATTGCCATTAGGTGCCTGATATTAGAGATTGCTGTGAAACAGAGAAGAATCAGGGAATGCTGGATTTAATTCTCACTCTGCCACAAATTAGCTGTTGGGCTGTGGGTAAGGCATTCACCTCTGTGGGCCTCAGTATCTTCTGGAACACAAAGCAGTTGCAATAAATCAGATATTTTCAGTAGTACGGTTATTTTAAAATTAAGCATTATACAGAACTCTGATATCTAATGCTTCAAGAGGTAAAAGATATTACAAATGAAGATATACCATCTTCAACTGGGTTCAGTACTCCCCAGTGCAACTCCTCCAGGAGTTTCTGGTGATCTCTTAAAAAATTGTTTGAAGCACTAAACCTCACTGAGCCAGGAAGACTTCGAGACCAGTATTCCATGCTGCACCAACATCATATGTACATGTTATAATACTATAATAATAGACATAGATTACCTGAGAACATGTAAACACTTACACCTATGGCATAATGTAACAGTGCTTGAAACTATTCATCTTAATCATCCCAGTGCCCATAGTTACACTTTAATTTGCTGAGATTATTTAGTGACATGAGATGATCCAGGATCATTACCACTTGTTACTTGTCACTTGTCTTCCCGTTGTTCATTGATTTCTCAAGCAGGAGCCAGTAATGTCTCCATTCATTGGGAATAAAGTCCATTATTGTTATAGTTTTTGGCATATGAAATACACCACGGGTAGCTTGCCAGCTCTTTCGTGACTCTGGGTTCATCCCAGGGAACCCAGTCTTTTCTATGTCAAACCATCAATCATCCAGGGCCCCAGGAGCCCCTGGGTGTAGACAAGTCTGTCTTCTGTCTGCCACCTGCTAATGCAGCTGGCCACTGCAGCCACACCTGCAACACCTCAAGGGGCAGGAGGAGCATTACCAATAATATTGAATGTAATTATATGTAGCATATGTCCCCTCACATCTCCCTAGAGCATCCCCAGTCAGTGGGATGGACTGCTGAAACTACGCCCCAAAGGGTCTTCATCTCTGCTAGGACCCGCAGCGCTCCTCAAGAGACATCCTTTCTAAGCCCTTGGTCATGTTGCACATCTTTACAGTCTTTCCACAGCTATTACTTCCTAACTTCCTTCAAAAACTTTCTTTTGCTCTTAGTTTAAACAACCCTTAATGAAGCCAATCAGACCCTGTTACCATTCCAGCAGTTTCCAAAGAAACCGACCAGTTCCTACACCCATCCAGCAGAAAGGATATGAGTTTGAGGAGTCTCTGTCTAATCCTTAGTAGCCTCTTTTGATCCTTTGCCTGGAACATTCCCTTAGTCATATTTCTTCCTTAGATCTGAGAGCTGGACTATATCATAAGCATGATAGAGTATTTCTTATACATAACTTTTTCAGCTCATTATCATTATAAATACACCTGTGTTTGTGTAACTATTGGATCCATATCTGCCATTCCTACCTATTAAGTGCATGAAAGGTGTATGTCCAGCTCAGCGTCTGTCAGGCTTGTAACATTTGTTGCTTAAATTACTAATTAGCCAGGAAAATATATCCGTACCTTTTTAGAGACTTATTAGACGATGTTCGGGGTGGTGTAGTTGCCGACCATCTATCTTCACTCCCATTCCTTCCCATTTAATGTCCTGATGTTCTCGGGGTGGCACTGAAGAGTTTTGGTGAGATGGTATCACCTGTCGAACCCTCTTTGACATCAATGATCACTTCTTTGTAGAATGGTGAGATCCTGGTGGTGAATCCTATACAGTCACGAAGGATCTTGATGTATTGGGTTTGAACACCCTGTTTGACTAGGGCTTCGATGACTGCTTCAGTTTCACAGATCAAAGGCTTTCTGTAAATCAATGACGTGAGACAGAGCGGCTCGTACTCTACAAACCTCAATGAGTTGTTACTGTGTGGATATGGTCGATGGCGATCCTTCGGAACTGCTGCCGCATGGTTGACCTTCATTAGTGTTCTGTAACTGTTCAGGATGACTCGTGTAACAGCTTGTAGATGAAGAACAGGCAGGGGGGAAGTTGCGGTCGAATGTCTCTCTGAAAGTAGATGTGCTGGTTTCCATTGGGAGGGCCTTGCATTCGCAGGTGGTGGAGCGGTGTTGTGGCCGATGGTGCTCTAATCCAAACATTGGTGTTCTAATAACACAAACATAGACGGCACAAATGCTGGTGACTTGACCGAGAATGTGGAAAGGTAGGTAACTGAACTGAGAAAATAGTTGAGAAAGAACTAGTCAGAGGCCCATTCTCTCAAGGAACAAACACTAAGGTTATGTCTAGGTCGAGAAGTCAACATGATGAATGACCTAAAACCTGGCGCGCAGGAGGGAAGAGAGCGGCATGGAATGCCTTCAAAGGCTCGAAGAAATAGCTAAAAGGACAAAGAACCTCCGCCGGGCATTCCGCCCACCGTTCCCTGCATTAACATACGCTCAGAGACTGGGCCCTACGAAGCGGAGAGAAGCTATTCGGGTCTCAGAGAGGCATCGAAGAGCTATGCTTGATCCGCTACTAAGTGAGAGAGGAATCCGAGTTCGACCTCGTCGCTATTCAGAATCAGGGCGTGTTTCAAGGCTCGACAGGGGCTGGTGTACGTTGGAGACCCGCTGGCTAGAGCCGTTCGACGGATCCCCCGGTGTCAAAAGACACGGGCGCCCATAAAGATGGTGCTCTGTTAAGACCTGAAGGGTTTGAGGCTGGGGGGGGTCTACGGCGCCGCCGGAACGGTCAAGAATAGAGACTTGCCACAAGAGCTAATGATGAATGAGTACTTTGGCTAACCGCATATTATTTGTGGAAAACAAAAATTTGGCTAGCCAGGAAATCTACTTCTCTCTCTAAGTCTTTGATAGTTGTTACTTGATGTTTTATTCATACGAGCCCAGAATGGACCAAAACTACTCCAGGCTTTTTAACACAGATAATTTAATAGAAGGGATTGTTTTCACAGGCCTAAATCTGCTGAAACTAGAACTGGTCGTATAACTGGATTCATCCACAAAGGAACCAGCAAAGCAACCTTCCTGGTGCTTAGAAGATGGAGAATTAGAAATATTTAGCAAAAAGCATGAGTGGCTACAGTGGGCATAATGAAAGCTGGATACTTGTGGAGAATATAAGACAAGCACAATGTTGCTTCCTATATCATTAATAGATATAGATTCACACATATAAGTAGAACTAACAAAGGAAGCTGGTAGTAAGATTATAAATTGGGAGGGAAATAAGACAAGAAATGCTTTGCAGAGAGTACCTGATTTCTTTTCCAAAAGAATGCTTGGTTCTTCCTCTTAAATCCAGCCACTGTTTGTGATCATACAGAACTGACTGAAAAATCATTTTAATTTTTTATATATTTCAAAGCCAATGGCTAATGCTTCCCATGAGCTTTGTCCTTTTCTCTCCTTTATACCCATAATCCCCAAACTATGGGTTTTGACAATTTTTTTCTTTTTATTAAACTCTTTGTATCCACTCTTCTGGATCAAGACTTTGTTGGCTTCAGAAAGAGGTTTGCAAACCACTGTATTTTCGTGGCTGTGTGAGGGTTTATTTCTCCAAGGTACAAAGGGGTGACTATCCAGAGCTTGTCCCCGAAGCACTCTTATGATCAAAGATGCTACCAAGCTACTGAAGTGTTAATTGGCCAAGTACAGTCATCAAAAAATTAGTTTCTCTCTGAACCAATTAAAGTAAGATAATTGGGAGTTGTCAGCACTTCTAAATATTTATACCCATTGATGCAAATATTTATTTACATATCATCTGTTTGCAATTTTTATCACTTCGCCTCTCGGCAAAGCTGCTTATAAACTATTAGATCATTTCTCTTGATGCTTAAATTAAAATCTAAACTTATTCTAGTCAGCTGACAGAAAGCTAAAATATTTTCACTCAAATTTGTTTGACAATGTGTGTTTTTGACAATGTGTTTATATTTCTCATTTATAATGGAAAGTGATACTGTAGCCATCCTCTCAAAGGGAGATTTCTGACTTTTTTCATAGCCAATTCATTCTATTTTCCCATGTGGTATTCATTAAAGCAATTCCCCACTTGGTTGATTTTTCATTATATCTATAGAGTGTTAAAACTTTCTTTCACACTTCTGCAATTGGTTAGCAATATCAGCCCAGTGTGGCTTGACATCTTCCAATACTATGCATCAGATCTGTGCTAGTTCCTAAATGTCAAGGAATTTGAGATATTTTGGTTAATAACTCCCTCTCTGGCAGAGCACTGGAGAAGGCACTCTCCCCTACTCCCCCTTGTAAATCTGTCTCCTATCATAGGCTTCTCAATCACCTCAAAGCCCATCTTCATCAACCTCCCTTACCTTCTGAAATCAGTTTTATGTTATTATGGTCAAGAATTGAAGGTCTCCATGACATCCTAATAGGAATATTTACCTGTAAATATTTTAAGTCAAATTTATTACTTCTGTTATATATAGAATTCAAGTTAATTTTAAAAAAAAAACTCTAAAGAAGTTTACCATTTCAGCAGATTTTCATCTATAGTTTTTAATCTGTGCATATTTATTTACTATTACTTTCTTATGACTGTGGTAGTTTCCCATTTTATAATTTAATCTCTTTTGGTATATGCCACAAGCATTTCTTCCAGGGTAATTGTAAATATAATAATAATTCCTCTTGCACGCGGTCAGCCCCATGCTGGCCCGGGTTCAATCCCTGGCATCCCATATGGTCCCCCGAGCACCGCCAGGAGCAATTCCTGAGTGCAGAGCCAGGAGAAACCCCTGAGCACTGCCGGTGTGACCCAAAAAAGCAATAATAATAATAATAATAATAATTCTTTAATCTTAAGAAAATTTTCATAAGTCTTGAAGAACTAGTCATTTTTAAGTGGTTACATGAAAGTCTCTTGGTTGATTGCATGTGTCATAGTTTGCTTCAACCATTTCTTACTGGATTTGAAAAACTCAGGATGGAGCTCAGTACCTATTTGTATTACGCAATCTCTTAATGAGGAAATACATACTAAAAACAACAAAGAATTCGAAGATGTACAAAGTACTGGACTCCCATTGTGGTGATTGGCTGTGGATCATAGGGAATACTACGTGATAGCTGGGAGGGAAGGATTGGCAGGAAAAAAATGGATTTTAAAAAGTGTTCTTGACTTTAACTTTGTAAGAATATTCATTATCTAGAGTTCATGGTCTGAGACTATAAATGAATGAGTATAGAGATACAGTGCCCAGAAATGTGGAAAATACTCATTGTCCCATGGCTGTCCAGTATTCCTAAGGGTAACAGAAATCTGTCCATGATGCTGTTTCCTCTCTTGGAGACAGACATTTGATACATTTCTTACAAAATTAAGAAATTTTAAAGGTCTCCATGTCTTCCATGACTGGGTTTTGTGCTGCTCTTCTTCTTCATTTGGAAGAAAATTAAGTTAGATTTTTTGAATTGTCTACACAATGTGAGGTAAGTTTAACTTATTAAATAATTTAATTCCATGATGAGCCTTAAAGAAAGACCACTTTCCTAGCATTTTTTTCTTTTTTGGATCACATGCAGTGATGCTCAGGGGTTACTCCTGGCTCTGAACTCGGGAATTACTCCTGGCAGTGATGGGGGACCATATATGATGCCGGGATCAAACCCAAGTCAGCTGCACGCAAGGCAAATGCCCTACTGGCTGTCCTATTGCTCTGCTCCATGTGCTGCCTATTTTAATCTGTTTAATTCCTATTCCAGGCTTGAGCCCTACATTTTCCATTTCTCCCCTGTGCACACATCTTCTTTGCAAGGTTTCTGTTTGTGCCTTCCTCATAATCTTAATGTCTCATTTCACTGTATGTCATGGGATTACACATGAGCCAATGTGTAACTGCTCCTACACTGGAATTCTGCAGAGTAATAGTAATTGTGACAGCTTTCATACATTGCCTGAGAGCTTTCTGAAAACTCGGATTCTCAAGCTCCACCCAGATCACTTATATCAGAAACTCAGTTGGGACCCATCTAGACATCTAGATTTTTAACATGCTCTCTAGGTGATTCTGATAGCTGCTTAGTTTGAGAACCATTGCTATGATGTAACTCTGAACATTGTACCTTGTTAACTTGCATATTCATCTCAGTGGGCACTTGTCTTCAACAGATCCTCAAATGGAGCTCTTTAATGATGCTGCTTGCATGCTTAGAAGGGAAGTACATCCTTTACTGTGAGTTCTTCTCCCCAAACTTGCCTTTCTTCAATTTAAAGTTTCCAGGTCTTGAGTGAATTATGCTTCTTCATGGGTGGCAAGACTTCATCTTTGCCCAAATCACCCTATGGCCTTTAGTGTTTCCTTGGTCTGTTTCATTCTCCGCTCTTTTCAAGCAAACACACATTTTAGGAAGTGTGATATGCTTCTTAAATTTGCTTCATGTCTTTTCTATATGTGGTGCAATACCTTGGCTAACTCTACACCTTTCCTTTTTTCTTTCTCTTTGCTTTCAGTTCCATTCATTTGTCTTCTCCATTTATTATCAGTTTCTCCTTTGAAATACTCTTTATAATATATGTACATATTATGATACCAATATACAATGTCAAGCAAAACATGGAACAGGAGGTCTTTTCAAAGGTGGAAACTATCACAAACATGTGGGAGTCAGAAGCTAGGTAAGACAGAGAATGGAACAGTATGCTAATAATTGTTGAAAGTGCTGATACCAACCTAGAACTGATTATTAAATACAGGCAAAAGATACACATGGCAACCTCTTAATATATGTATTGTAATTCACAGTGTGGAAGGGAAGGAAGAGAGAGAGAGAGAGAGAGAGAGAGAGAGAGAGAAAGAGAAAGAAATTAAGAAACCTGCCACAGAGGCAGGCTAGGGAGGGAGGAGGGAATCGGGGACATTGGTGGTGGGAAATGGGGATGGGTGGAGGGATGGGTGCTGGAACAATGTATGACCAAAACCCAAATATGAACATCGTATGAACATCTTTGTAATTGTATATCTCACGGTGGTATAATAAAATATTAAAAAAGAAATACTCTTTATAGGAGACATAAAGATATGAGTTCCAGAAACTACAAGCATTTCCATAGTCCAAGAAATATTTTATGTGTCCAGTTTTCTAAGTTGGATAATTGTAAATTCAGCCTGATCCATTTTATATACAGTCTAATCCTGAATCCTAAGATCTGACTCCATTTGGACTCCAACATAACCAAACCTGACTTTCTTCCAGCAAAATTTCAACCCATGAACTACTGGTACTTGAGATTGAATACTTATTTGTTGGGAGGTACTTTTTGGTTCCTTGTAGGATGGTTAGCAGTGACACATCCCCTATGATCCCCCAAGTCATGAAAGCTGATTGTGTCATTCTCACTGAGCCATCTGTTGGAGGGCTTGAAGAATACCATTCCTTATTGTGCCCATGGAACCTACCTTTTCAATGCTTTAGCTGTGTTAACTTAGTTCTGGTGAAATAACCCCAAAACCTTTGCAGTCTGATTGCTTGGGTCACCCCTCATAGTCATGAGCACATTTCACGTAACCTTCAAATGGTTGCCCCTCTCCTGTGTTCAACAGTTTCCCAATAGTGTCCCAAATTTGAGTAGCCAGTGGGGCATTTGTCTCTCTGTTGTCTTTTCTCCTTTATTTCCACCCTACTTCCTTCTATTTATTGCAGTTTCATTTGTTTGCTTCATTTGAGGGGCCATACTCAGCGATGGTCAGAGTTCTGCTTCTATGTTCATGCTCTAGGGTCACTCCTAGCAATGCTTCATGTGACCACGACAGCGATTAAAAAAAAAAAAAAGACCTCCAGCATGTAAGACATACACTAGCCCTTTGTTCTATCTCCTGTTTCCCTCCCCTTATCTTTTAAATCCTCCATCACTTTCCTTTTCTAACCTCCAGTTAGAAGAGCATTTGAAACTATTTTTATTGTCTGCATCTGCCCAACATATCTCTAAAGCCTTAACATTTCTACTGACTGGAATAAGTTCTTAAGCTCAATCATGGTACCGTCCTCAACCTTTTATCCCTTGTCACTAGCTCACAATGCAAGATGAAAACCCAGATCTTAAACCAATCCCATTCTTCCTAGTTCTCTAAGCAAATCTATCCTAGAAGAAGCAGTTGGAGACAATGGCCTTTTAAATGCATGTCTGAGCTGAATAGCTGAATGCCTGAAGATGCCAAACCAGGGATCCCAGTCTTTCTAACCATGATGTGGTTTGAGGTCACTTAAGTCAATATTATAATCAGATATGGATTTAGAAGTCATATCTTATTTAAGAAGTAAGCTTTATGAAAAAAGCTAATTTGAGACCAGTTGGCTGGGAGCCCCCTGTGGGTAACCTACATGAATCAGGAAATGAGTCCTTGCAAAGTCATACCTTGGATCCCTGCAGTTCCAAGCAAGATAAAAGGCACCAAGTTGGATCAACCATGCTAGTGTTTCAGAGCCTAATGATAAATTTGAAGGCCCAAACTGCCTTCTCTAGCTTCCTACACGCTGGTTGATTTTTAAAGCTTTCTGTTTGTCTGCGTATTTGTGACATAAGTTCAGGGAATCGACGATTGGTCTCAGCAGCACATTGGCTTGCAGCTGTAGCCACCACAACAAAACAGAACCAGAGGGCAGCACTTGCCATATGTGCTGATGCCTGGTCTGGGAGCTCCACCAAGATCTAGATCTCCCTTTGTGTTTCTTCACCCTCCAAAAGTTTGCCTTTAACTTTAGGAATTCCAGATAGTTCTCTCAGTGATTGGGAACCAGAATTCTAATCCTTTAGAACTCTTCTTCATTCTGGGAGTATCAACAGACCAATTTCATGGCTATCTGAGTAGTGTGTGATTGGTCCAAAATGCATGGCCTCAAGGAAGCAGCAGAGAGGGAGTCAGACCTGGGCGTCCAGCTATTCTCTCTGCAGCTGAAGAGTCTATAGTCCTGTCAGATTCCCGTTATGAGTCTGTCTGGTCCCAGACTGAGACACTGGACCCAAGATTTAGACCCTTTTATTATGGCTTCCTACAAGAGGCCCAAATTCTGAGCATACAAGAGCAGTGCCAGTAAGTCCCATCTTCACATCCTCGATCCTTGGCTAGCAGAGATGTGACATCCACTGTCCCCTAAATCCATCTCTTTCAAGACAGAAAGAACAACAGTGTGGAAAAGAAATCAGGTGTGATCACATCAACAATTTCTCTTTCTCCAAACTGAGGCTTTAGCTGTCCACATTATTCCCTTGTTTTAAAGAAGCTTAAGTGTATCAATGTGCTAGTTTCTGTGTCTTCCACATAAGACTATATTCATCCTTTCTAGCAATCTGAAGGGGTGGGGGGCACATATACGCTCCAGTTGATAGAGGAGGAGATTGAGACTAAGTAAATAATTGGGAATCTGGAGCCTGCATTTCCTCTCACCCTGTTCTCACTTCCTGACTCTGTCTAGGCTCTGAGACAAGAACTCTCCGCACAGGGACTTGGTGGAGACAGTGCTTTTGTGCAAGAAATGATCTACTCTCCTTCAAGGAACTCTTCTTTCCCTGCTTGCAAACCTCAGCACACACAGCTCCCTGATAAGCAGCTCCTAATACACTACACAGATGAGACCAATGCCTTTTCAGTACCCTGTCTTGCCTATTCTTGTGTGTGTTTTTAACACAAACTCACAATGCTTACAGTTTTAATTTCCTTGGCATGGAAAGACACCAGGAAGGAACTTTTCTAAAATTCTAAGAGTGGATGTCTCAAGATGATAGAATTATGGGTTTTTTTTTCATTTGGTTGGTATTGCTGCTATTGTGTGTTTGAATGTGTTTCTCTTTCTCTGTTTTCCAAAGTATTCAGTGATTCAAGTATGTCTCTTGAAAGTGGAGGAATTCTGGGAAATTCTGAGGTGGAGAGAGCCCCTTGGAGGCTAGGGTGAAAGGCTAGAAGCTAGCACACTTGTGGAAATCCCTTCCCTGCCATGACAAAGAGCCAGAAGAGTCCTCAAAAAACACATGATTAAGAGGGAAACGAGGAGGGAAGTGGAAGGCTGGGAGCTGCGTGTTGGAGTAGGGAAAAAGGCAGAAGTGAACTTGGAGGAGAAGTTGGTGATAAAGGCGAGGACACAGAAGTGGGGTGCCACAGTCGTGTCAAACAATAACAGATTAACTAATGGTCCAAAACAGCTGCTAGGGAGTTTAGGTAAGACAGAGAAGGAACAGTGTGCCAATAATTGTCGAAAGTGCTGTTACCACATGGAACTTAGCACTAAATACAGGCAAAAAGATACACATGATCTTGATTCTCCCCATCCATGAGCAGGGAATATGTTTCCATTTCGTTGTGTCCTCTTTTATCTCTTGGAGCAGTGTCTTATAGTTTTCTTTGTACAGGTCCTTTACACATTTGGTTAAGTTGATTCCTAGGTATTTGATTTTCTGTGGCACAATTGTGAATGGAATCGTTTCCTGAATATCCCTTTCTTCTCTTTCATTATTTGTATGTAGGAAAGCCACTGACTTTTGGGTGTTGATTTTGTATCCTGCCACTCTACTATATGCGCCTATTGTTCCTAGGAGTTTTTTGGTAGAGAGTTTAGGGTTCTCTAGGTATAATATCATGTCATCTGCAAATAATGATAGCTTGACTTCTTCCCTTGCCTATCTGGATGCCCTTGATGTCCTTTTCTTCTCTGATTGCTATGGCAAGTACTTCCAGTACTATATTGAATAAAAGAGGTGAGAGTGGGCAACCTTGTCTTGTCCCTGATCTCAGGGGAAGGCTTTCAACTTTTCCCCATTGAGAATGATGCTCGCTGTGGGCTTTTGGTAGATGGCTGTAACTATCTTGAGGAAAGTCCATTCAATTCCATTTTCTGGAGGGTTTTAATCATGAACGGGTACAGGATCTTATCGAATGCTTTCTCTATGTCTATTGATAGGATCATATGGTTTTTATTTTTTTTTTTATTGATATGAGCTGTTCCTTGCTCTCCCTGTGCACAGCCGTTCATGAGGCAGTCGGGGAGGCATGGCGGGTTCTAGCCCTGGCCCACCACCTCGGCAGAGCCTCACAACAAAGCTAGACCACCGCTCCCTCACTCCACGGCGCCGCCATTTTCCACTTCTGGACTTCCCTCTCGTCAGAACTCCACCCAGCAGACCAGCCCATCACAGCCCTGCTCTGCGGCCGCTGCAGTTCATCAATAAATGCTTTATTTGGAGGTGTTTAAAAGAGTTTGCCTCCCGCCTGACAAGCCTGGCAAGTTTCTCGTGTTGTATATGATACGCAAATTCCAGTAACAATTATATTAGGTCATTCCCATGACCTAATATAATGTTTTGAGGCTCTTTATGTTCCTGTAACAAGCCGATGCCCCTGGCTCTACTGGCATGAGACAGGATATATGGAGATATTACTGGTGCCCGCTCTAGCAAATAGATGATCAACGGGAAGATCGTGATCGTGATCGTGATCCATATGATGTATTATATTGATTGACTTCGAGTGTTGAACCATCCTTGCATTCCCAGGATGAATCCTACTTGGTTATGATGTATAATCTTCTTTATGAGTCTTTGGATTCTGTTTGCTAGTATTTTTGTTGAAGATCTTAGCATCCATGTTCATCAGGGATATTGGTCTGTAGTTTTCTTTCTTTGTGTTGTCTCTCCCTACTTTGGGTATCAGGGGTGATATGTGCCTCGTAGAAGCTGTTTGGGAGTGTTTCTGTTTCTTCTATTTCCTGGAAGAGCTTGAAAAGGACTGGCAGTAGGTCCTCCTAATAGGTTTGGTGGAGTTCACTGGTGAATCTGTCTGGACCTGGGATTTTGTGTTTGGGAAGACTTTTTAATTACTGTTTCTATTTCCTCTATGGTGATAGGGCTTACTCAGGTAGTGCAGGTCTTCTTGTTTCAACCGGTTGGACTTCAGGAATTCATCCATTTCTTCTAGATTCTCATGTTTCACGGCATACAGGCTCTCAAAGTAATCTCTGATGATCTTTTGGATTTCTGTGGTTTTTGTTGTGATGTTACCATTTTCATTTCTGATTCTGTTTATTTGGGTTCTCTCTTTCCCTGTCCTTACAAGTCTTGCCGATGGTTTGTCAATCTTGTTTATTTTTTCAAAGAACCAGCTCTTGGTTTCATTAATCTTTTGAATTTTTTTCCAACTCATTGATTTCCTCTCTAAGTTTTATTATTTCCTTTATTCTGCCTGGGTTGGGCTCCTTTTTGTTGGTCTTTTTTCTAATGTCTTCAGCTGTGTAGTCAGGTTATTTATGTGGGCCCTTTCTTGTTTCCTGATGAATGCTTGGAGAGATATAAACTTCCCTCTTAACACGGCTTTTGCCGTGTCCTACAAGTTCTTATAGTTGGTGTCTTCATTTTCATTTGTTTCAAGAAATCTTTGGATTTCCTGTTTGATTTCTTCTATGACCCATTTGTTGTTCAGGAGTGAGCTGTTCAGTTTCCAGGTGTTTGGTTTGACTCCCTGTTTCTGTGACGGTTAACTTTCATTTTCAGTGCATCATGGTCTGAAAAGATAGCTGACACAATTTCTATTGTCAAAATGGTAACACTCCCTATAGCTCTGTACAGATTCAATGCAATCCCTATAAGGATACCCATGACATTCTTCAAAGAAATTGACCAAACGCTCCTGAAATTTGTATGGAACAATAAACGCCCAAGGATAGCTAAAGCAATCCTCGGGAAAAAGAAGATGGGAGGCATCACCTTTCCCAACTTCAAACTGTACTACAAGGCAGTCGTAATTAAAACAGCATGGTACTGGAATAAAAACAGACCTGTGGAGGTATGGAATAGAATTGAGTATCCTGACACCCAACCTCAAACACATGATCATTTAATCTTTGATAAAGGTGCAAAAGAGTCTAAAATGGAGTAAGGAAAGCCTCTTCAACAAGTGGTGTTGGGAAAACTGGGCAGTGACATGTAAAAAAATGAATTTGGACCTGTGTCTAACACCATGCACAAAAATCAGATCAAAATGGATTAAAGATCTCAATATCAGACTTGAATCCAT
The DNA here is from genome assembly GCA_021461705.1 of Cryptotis parvus. Classification (NCBI taxonomy): domain Eukaryota; kingdom Metazoa; phylum Chordata; class Mammalia; order Eulipotyphla; family Soricidae; genus Cryptotis; species Cryptotis parvus. Next base: position 11,767 of record JAJIBD010001518.1, on the reverse strand, counting down.
AAAGTATATTGAAGAAAATATAGGAAAAATCCTCCACGACATTGAAGCTAAAGGCATCTTCAAAGGTGAAACATCACTAACAAAGCAATTAGAAGAAAAGATTAACATATGGGACTACATGGAACTAAAAAGCTTCTGCACCTCAAAAGAAACAGTGACTAAGATAAAAAGACAGTCCACAGAATGGGAAAGAATATTCACCCAATACCCATCTGATAAGGGGTTAATATCCAGGATATATCAGGCACTGGTAGAACTTTACAAGAAGAAAACAAACCAATCAAAAAATGGGGAGAAGAAATGAACAGAAACTTCAGCAAGGAAGAAATTCGAATGGCCAAAAAAACATATGAAAAAATGCTCATCATCACTAATCATCAGAGAGATGCAAATCAAAACAACAATGAGATACCACTTTACACCACAGAGACTGGCACATATTCCAAAGAGCAAGAACAACAAGTTCTGGCGTGGATGTGGGGAAAAGGGGACACTCATCCATTGTTGGTGGGAATGCCGGCTGGTACAGCCTTTCTGGAAAACAATATGGACATTCCTCCAAAGACTAGAAATTGAACTCCCATTTGACCCAGCCATACCACTCCTGGGAATCTACTCTGGGAAACCAAAAAATACGCAGCGGAAACACCATCCCTACTTTTATGTTCATAGCAGCATTATTCACAATAGCCAGAATCTGGAAGCAACCAGAGTGCCCGGAAATCGATGACTGGATAAAGAAGCTTTGGTACATCTACACAATGGAATACTATGCAGCTGTTAGGAAAAATGAAGTTATAAAATTTGCCTATAAATAGATGGACATGGAGAAGATTATGTCGAGTGAAATTAGCCAGAAGGAGAGAGACAGATACAGAATGACTGCATTTATTTGCATAACATAAATATATATGTACATATTATGATACCAATATCCAAGGTCAAGTGAAGCATGTATCAGGAGGTCTTTTCAAGGTGGAAATTATCACAAACATGTGGGAGTCAGAGGCTAGGTAAGACAGAAAATGGAACAGTGTGCTAACAATTGTCGAGGGTACTAATGCCAACCTAGAACTGAGCATTAAATAGAGGCAAAAAGATACACATGACAACCCTTTAATGTATGTTCTATAATCCATAGTCTGGAAGGGAAGGAAAAGAGAGAGAGAAAGGGAAAGAAATAAAAGAACCTGCCATGGAGCAGGGCTGGGGAGAGGGAGGGCACCGGGACGTTGGTGGTGGGAGATGGGCACTGGTGGCGGGATGGGTGCTGGAACACTGTATGACCAAAACCCAAATATGAACTTTTTAATTGTATATCTTTGTAATTGTAAAAATAAAAATTTAAAAAAGATACACATGATAACCTCTAAGTATATGTATTACAATCTACAATATGTAAGAGAAGGAAGAGAGAGAGAGAAAAGAGAAAGAGAGAGAAGAGATAAAGACCTGCTATAGAGGCAGGCTAGGGGAGGAGGAGGGAATCAGAGACATAGGTGGTGGGAAATGGGCATTGGTGGAGGAATGGGGGCTGGAACACTGTATGGTCAAAACCCAAACATGAACATTTTTGCAACTGTTAAAAAACTATTTAAAAAACAGCTGCTAAGGTTTGGTGACTCTTTCCCTTGTGCAGTTGCCTTGGGAAATCAAAGTCATCGTGGCCTCCACGAGAGAGGATGGTGGGTGAGAAGACCAAGTTACCACTCAGGAGAAGAGAGAAGTGAACATGGCTCCTCGCCTCAGAACACATGTCCAGGGAGTACAATAAGAAGGGTAAAACAAGGAGGATGAAAAGTTATGGACCAAAAGAGGAGGGATCTGGCGGAGATGGCAAAGACCTGTTTATGGGCAGTGCCTGGGAAGGTGGGGAGGCTTTTGGCTTGGCCAGGTGGGTGACAACAGCAGATAATAAAAGATCCTAAAAGGCCAGAAGCTGGCTGAGCCAAAAGGGTCACCCCCAAGGGCCTTCTCCCTTGACATTCACAAAGTTCTTACTTAATCTGGAGCATGGAGCCCATCTTTATATATTTGTACTGAGTCTCCCTGATTTTTGGGGATGGAATTGGGCTCAGATATGTGTACTGGAGGCAGGCCTGAGGATTCCTCCGGACTTCTGTTGCTCTGGGAGGGCTGAGGCTTATTCATGGATCTACTGTGGTTGAAGAGCCTGAGTGTTTTTTGTTGCTATTTAGGTGAGTACTTTGTCACTATTGCAGAGAATAAAAGGAGGAGCAGGAAGTTTTCAGGAACTTTGGTGAGAGGTGTGGTAACATTGTACCCCTGAAGCATGAAAACATTCAAACTCTTGTCAATAAATGTTATTAGCTCAGTAAATAAAAAAGTAAATTTCAGACAGAGTGGCCTGGTTCATGCTCTGCTTCATTTGGACTTTGAGCCACTGTTCTCATGGTGGAAGAATTTTAGTGCATCATTTTGAAGCAAGTTTTTTGTGAGAATGGGTTTCAATGTGATTTTCAGATCTTGTATGTAGATGTCATAAAAATGACTTCAAAGGAACTGTCTCAGTGAAATTGATAGCTGGCTATGTAAGCCCTGGTCATGAATTAGCTTTTGTATTATCTTCAGCAGATTTAAAAGACAATTCTTTCCTTGCCAGAACGGATCTCTGTGACACGGGAATCATTAAGTCTTAGAAATTATTTAATTAGTCCTGTCCTGTTTAGACAGGAGTCTGGGAGATAGGAGCAAATGCCATAATATTTTTCAGTGATTGACAAAAGAAAGAATATTGAAAAGAAAGGTTGAAAAAAATATTGTGATCCTGATAGTACTTAAAAGATCTCCTGGAGATAGTTTGGGTTGTGAGTTCAGCCTTAAGACATTCTTAGAGTGAGCCCTTAGTGACATCATTTTTGCCCTGTTATATTGTTCTGGGAGGGTATTAACCCCAGTGTGGCTTGTTTAGAGATTAACAATGATTATAAATCTAGGGTAAGTTCATGGCGTGAAGTGGGGTGGGGTGGGATGGGGTGTTGGTAGTCCTTCCAGAAGAGGGGAACCACAGACTGGGAGCAGCAAAAACTACGTTCTGTTCCAAGAACAAAGGTCGTGTGACCCTTTAGGCCTCAATTTACCCATCTGTAAAGAGAAAGATCAAGCCAGAGGGCCTCTATACTGCACTCTGCCAAGTGTAGTCCACAAGGTCTGCCTGGCCTGCTACCACATCACTATAGCTGCCCTCTCACACTGCTGACCCTCTCTTCATAATCACTTCCTCTGTTTCCTCTCTCTTTATCTCTTCATCCCTTCTCTATCTGTCTCTCCCTTTCTCTCACATTTCCTCCCTCTTCTGTCTCTCTGATCTACATACCTACCTTCTCTTTTTAATCTGCCTGCCAAGCTTCATTTTCCTCTCCAGTTAGCCTTCCAGTGTTTGCATCTGGGTTCATTCAAGAGCGCCTTTGAGAGTCCAGGGCAATAGTACAGTGGGTAGATTACTTGCCTTGCATGTCACTAACCTGAGTTGGATCTCTTGAGCCCTCCAAGTAGTGATACCTCAGTGAAGAGCCGGGTATAATAAGCCCTGTGCACCAGTGGGTGTGGGGAGAATATTAAAGTAAAGAAGAGTAGCTCCTCTGAATCCCTCTTCCTTTCTCAAAGCTGCCCACCCTGCCAGTCACTACTGTCCAGGCCAGAGCAGTGGCTTGGACAGAGGCAACCTGTTCATGGCTATCCCGTATTTTAGAAACTTAAAATGACCTTTCTCTACCTTAGGGTAAAACTCAGCTCTTTACCTGGAACAAATAGTATGACTGACTCTTGCATGATTCTGTCTTAGCCTCAAGTCACACTTTTTATGTGGAATTCTCTGGTTTGGCTATTTTGAGTTCCTTGGTGACACCTCGACTCATGTCCTGCCTCTGTGTTTTTATAGAAGCTGATCTGAGACTTAAAGTGTGTTTGTTGCCTTTTGTAGCTGTACCTATCCACTTGGAACTTCAGTTTTCTCTGAGATAGTGCCTCTGAGTCCCTGATGCCTTCCTCTAAGTATGAAAGTTTCCTTTAGTCACATGCATTTGGGGTGTTACCCTCCTGGCACTTATAATATTAAAATTTTTCTTCTTTTTGCCTCAAACTCATTATCACACACCCTTCTTTGGGAAATCTACTATAATCTGATTCAGAAAGAGCCTCTCCTATAATGCACCAGGACTCTCTGGCCATGGTGTCTGCCAATAACATTATAAATTTGAAGTCATTTTTTCGTAGGTGTCTCATGTGATAAACAGTTACAAGCACCTTGTTAATAAAATGATACCATGCTGTTGTTAGTATTCTGTGTCCAACACCTAGAACTCGTTTTAAATCTGTAATAGACATTGATAGATAAAAGTGGTGTTGGATGGATCAGTAGGTCTTGTCAGTGGGTAGAACCTACTGCAAATGTGTGGGAGTCAGAAGTTAGATAATACAGAGAAAGGAACACTGTACTAAGAATTATTATAAATAATAATACCAGTGTAGAACTAAGCATTGAATGTAGGCAAAGGGATATACATGATAACTTGTAAATGTATGTATTGCAAGCCACAATGTGTAAGAGAAGGAAGAGAGAGAAATAGAGAGAGAGAGAAAGAGAGAAATTGCCTGCCATAGATGCAGGCTGGGGTTGGGGGAATCAGGGGACATTGGTGGTGAGAAATGGGCACTGGTGGAGGGATGGGTGCTCAAACACTGTATGACTGAAACCCATATATGAATACTTTTGTAACTCTATATCTCACAGTGGTATAATAAAAATTGAAAAAAAGTGATGTTGGCTGAAAACAACCATGTACTTTATTGATATTGATAAACAACATATTATTTGGCAGCTAAGATATTTTGTCCAAATAGCTCCATATCTGAGTTAGCATATAATTCATAGTGTTATGGGCACGCTTTCCGATGTCCTCAATCTTGAGATGACAGTTTGTGCTTGGCAAGTCAACTTGGTTTCCCAGTGAAAATTGCTTTATGAATCTGGGAGTGATTTTTGGATTTGTTATTGCTGCTTTCTTTTTTTAAGAAACCATAACCAAATAATGTATCAATTGCATAGAACTTGAAGAGAACTGATACCTTAAGTTTTTCATGGCCGCCTTGAAAGTCTCCCCTGTAACACCCAGTCAAGGAGAACTAGCCTACCAGCCCAATCACCAGTAAAAGTTCTTTATCACTTACTATTTGCAGACCCTACTGCTTAGGAGAACCCAACAACCTACCTGCACATGTACTAGACACCCGCTTTCTTGGAGGTCTGCATAAATGCATACAAGTGATACTGGGGAGAAAAAACCATGCAAAGCATTCAAAGCGATCCAGCGCTTTGCAGGAGCTAAAAACAACATAATCAAAACAGGGAGTTCTGGGAGGCATCCTTAAGAAAAGGAATAAAAATACTCTAAAGAAAAAGAATGGAAGTTCCTAGAGGGGCTGGAGAAGTGATTATAAACAAGCAATCTGAGAAAAGGAAAGTGTTCTTGGAACTCAAAAATATTACTGAAAATGGCATTAAATGTCTTGAAATTTAGATAGAATTATCACAAAGAGAAGACTCTAAGAAAAGAAGTCATAAGAATAGAGTAAAATATACAGTCTAGAAGAGATTCATAGCGTTCATGGAGGGTGACTGGTTCAAATTTCTGGAAGAGTAATTTAGACTCACCATCTGATATTAAGCTACATGGGCCCTATTCTAAAGGACTTGCAATTTGAAGAACTTACCTACTTTATAAGAGCATAGGGTTAAATACAAATGTCCAAAACATTTTCTCATAGCAAGAAAAAAAAGATGAAGAAGAAAGTAAATTTTCATCTGTATAGGATTGGTTAAATAAATTAGGCACGTCCACAAATAAATTCCCATTTGCCCACTAAAAATGAGACTATTTATACCTACTTGGAATGTATGTCTATAAAATACTATTAAGAGAATATGAGAGAATAAAAGCATAGTATGGAGAGCTATATAGCATAGCTTTGTTTCTGTTGAAAAATGTAATGGTATATGTGTATATGTATAAAAGTTTATGTATATATGGATGTTCATAAGCATAAAACCATTTGGAATGATACCCTCACACACTATTGACAGTAATTACCCCTGGGAAATGGAGTTGTCATATGGGACAGGACATTCACTTCCTTTATTTCAAATAAATCTTTGAGGTTGTGAACTTTTTTTTAACCTCATTTTAGTGTTCTTTTGTATTTTCCAAATTTTCTGTAATAAAAGTTGCTTATTTAATTAAAATTTAAACTGTTGAAACTAGAAAGAAATTAAAACACAAAAAAATCTTTAAATATAAACATAGTAAGGAAATGTAGGGTTCACTAAGCTCTCAGCAAAGGCACATTAGCACATTGTCAAGACTAAGGGATTAAAAAAGAGGTCTGGTATGCGATTCGGTGGAAGACCCCTTGTCTTACATGGGTTTGGCCCTGGGTTCAAACTGCACCAAAACAGTAATAACAAAAATTAATACAAATATAAGAAAGACCATTAAAAATGTTTATAAAATTCTGAAAACATTAGTAGCAAAGAAAAAAAATTAAAGCTACTATGAACCAAGTTATGAACAATCATAAAAAACTAGCCTCTCTACCTTTTCAGAAAAGAAGCCACTTCAGAAAAAATCAAACCTGAAGTTAGACCTCAGACAGGTTAGAGTTGTCATGTTATAACTTTTAAAGACCAGTTTGATCCAAGGCAGTTCAAATGACAGTTCTTTGTCTAGAAAGTTTTCATATTGGACTTGAAATGATATGTTATATAAACACAACACTTTCTTTACGCATTTGTCTGTCATTAGGTATTTGGATTGTTTTGAACACTCGCTCTAGTAAATAATACTGCGGTGAACATAGGTGTGCATATAATCTTTATTTTCTTTTTCAAATGAGTGCCAACTCTAGGTTACAGAGTCTAGTCTGAAGGGATTTACCACAGGAACCAGGACTATAAATTGCAATAAATTGGTGGTGCAGAGAATGGTATGTCTGAATACACTGACCTCTCAGTGAGTGGGTCCAGGGCCCTCAGTGGGCGATCCTTGTGAATATGATAGTGTAGGACACTGGTTTCCTCACAAAGAAGCCAAAGTAGCTATCTTGGGACATTGGAAAAGATCTGTCCCATGTGGACCTGCCTACTGAATTATGTCAGATCATGACTTTGAGGTAGTACCCTGCAGGTCTTCCATGTCCTCTGAGGTGACCAAGGTGTTGAATGCCTTATGAGGTGTAAGCATGAGAGGTCAGAGAGCCAAGGTGGATCCAGCATGTCCCTGAGGGCAGAAAGAGAGGCTAGTCTTCCCCAAGCAAAGTAGTCTCGGATTGATCTCAGAAGAACCCCCCTCCATGGTCCCTGAAAGATTCCTATGAGGTAAAAGAATGAAGTGTATGCAAATGAAGGTGATTGTGGGTTTGATCACACTCTCTTAAAAGATCATTTTCTCTCATCCCAGGCCCCTGACCTTCATGATTCCCCTTTGCATTACATGTTCTGAACTCCACTTCCCATGGATCTTCACTTGTTTACATTAACTCCTACCATAGAGGAAGAATAAGACCTGCTATAGGCTGCTATGAGGAATAACATGAATCCTCATTTAGAAGCACTTGAGAGCTCCTGATGTAGGAAGCCCTCAGAAATGCTAGCTGTTTCATTATTGTTTTTTTCCTGCAGACATTGTCCCAATTTCTCCTCAATTAGGTGTTACAAATTTCTCTGTCTACATACATCAGCTCATTGAAGACCTCCTTCCTTCCCACTGACCACTACTATCATTTTGTACTATTATTTTGTGATCCCTCTCACAGTCTTGCTGTTTCTCCAACTAGACAGATAGTACCAGAAGAGCACTGAATGTATTATTAGCACAGTGTTCTGAACACATCAGGAACTCAATACACATGCAGGAGATGAGTTAATTAATGATTTTAAAGAAATATTTCCTTTAAGAATTCAGGGTTTTCTTTTTCTAATGTGGAAATAATCTTAGAAAAAATCATAGGCATGTTTTTATGTCTCTCTATGGTCTGTAAAACTTTGCTAGAACAGTGTTCTTCATTGCTTTATTTCTTTTGTAAACCCCAAAAATATGATCAGTACCACATCGCTAGGTGGATTCATATCGCAGAATAAAGGATGATGTTGAATTGTTTGGAAAGTAATCAATAGTGTTGCTGTGAAACTGTTGCTCAAACTGAGAGCTCTTGTCCAATGAATCCGTAAAGTAACAGGCAGTCAGTCTTCTTTGTTAATTCTTAAAAGCTAAGGAAGAATCTACTAGGTGAGGCATAAACTTTTCTTAATAGGTGAGAGCACTCTAAATGGGTTTCCTAGCAACAAGTTCCTCAAAGGAACTGAAGGTAGACATTTCAGAGGAATTTTGGCAGTACTTTTTCCATGGAGAGGAGAAATATGGGGGATGTGTGTCAAATGGTAGTCAGGCAGCGATAAGGATGATATCTCACTGAGTCAAGTATAGCAAAAATACAGTTCTGATAAATGTGTCTTGTACCTATTTTTAGTAATGATAAGGCGTTAACCCAATTTTTTTCATCAGCCTAACAGTTCCATAATTTTCATAATGTGTCCATCCATGATCCCCGCCCACCTCTTAACCATCTCCATGGATAGTACATGAGGAATTAGGTGACTTGCTAGAATCTTGAGGAGCTTCCCAATGTGGCTATTAAGCATGTTCAAGTTGTATTTGGCAATTGGAGGGATAAGGGTTGAAATAATGCAGACTGGGAAAGACAATTAAGTGATAACAGTTTCAGCTGCCAGGAGTAGAGATATTTTACCAACATAAGGGTCTCTTCACATCTATTTTCATAGCTCCAGCTTGATGGATGATCTTAAGGAGACTTTCAAAATTAGCCTTTTGATAACAGTAACAACAACAGTTGGCATATATAATGTTGCCCACTATAGAGCAGACTTAAGTGACTCGTATTATTCTATTGTACCATTACAACCATTCTCTGCCATAATTATTCTTATCAATCCCAAAACATTGAATCAATTTTCCAGAGACTCCTTATCACTAAAATTGATAGACTTTAGGAAATTATTCTCATCAAGACAGCTGCTCTGATATACTCAGATCAATGTGGGCATCCTGGCAAAATCTTTTTAGTAGATCTGAAGACATCAATAGGACTTGAGTCTTCAGTCTTGAAGATGACCTGGAACCACTTATCTCCCAGAATGCAAACAATTTGTGTACATCATGGGGACTCAGTCACCATCCCCAGTTAACAATCTAACCTGAAAAGCGTCCCTTTGATAGACCCTTAAGCAGAGCCAAAGAAAAATGGATTTGGAAACTAGCTGAATTGTCTGGTGGGCTGCCACATGCAACAAATTGCCCACATAACCGGCTCGACTCCTTCCAAGCAGCCACAGTCTAATTGGTGCCCTCTTTTCATTGCCATCTTGAGAAAAAGAAAACTGGCATTGCTTTTAAATACCCCTCCCTGCAGCACCCCCTCCCTCAAAAGCTTTTTCATTTCTTGGAAAAGAAAACTATCCACTTATCCCAATAATAAGCACGAATTGAGAAAATCATCATTTTCAGGAGGAGTCACATTTAATGGAACAATGTGTCAGAACTGGACCTACAAGAACAAGTACAATGTCAGTGTGCACCAGAAACCGAAGGGTGATTGATGAGTCTAAGCCACTGAAGTAGGCAGTTAGACTCTTCATATGTCTTCGCACTAGGAACAGACCTGTGAGACTCTAGGGAGGCAAAAGAAAAGCATCAAATGGTCTTGAAATTCTGTTCTATTTATAGAGACAGAGAGCTGAGCAGGCAATGAGGTAAGACAGTGGAATAAGAGTCCGCGTGTGCCTGGGTGTGTGTGTTCTAAACTATCAGTACCTCCCAGAAGTGTCACAGAAAATATTTTCTCGTTTTATTTGTTTTATCTTATTAGAGACTACATTGTTCAAGGCAAATTCAATGCCTTTTTTTCATTTTTATTGGATATTTATGCATTTTCTAATGCACTTTTTTTTTGTAAATTTCTCTTTGTTTCAGAGACTACCCTTGAAGGACAGGCATTTCACTTGCAGCAAAGTGTAAGTACAGTTCCTCCTTGAAATGATATTTACTTTTCAGCTGTAATTCCTAAAATCTTCTTTTCTTTAAAGTTCCCATCTTACTAGATGTTTAAAGTCTGACTCAAAAAATGCAACCACAGTTTGTATTGTGCCCTTCCACCCCACCCCACCAAAACATTTCGCACTATTGATTTGTAAAGCACTATGAAGCATTTTATAAACTCTTGGGGAAGTAGAGTGGATCTGTGCTGTATATAAAATAGCTAAAAACATAGGCAATATTTTTCTGGTTGTTCTGTGACAACAGCATTTGAATAGTCTTCTTAAATGGCTGTGAATTTATTACTTTTCCTCTAGTTGCTTCTCACAGTCACAGATTGTTTCATGTTTAACGGCATTAGTAGTTATCTAATAATTCCTTCCTGGGAGGACTGCATTAGAGCTATTCTGTATAACCAGTGTTCTTTCTAGACGAACCTCTGTTATATTATGTTTCTTTCCTCCTGGTACGCCTAGTGTCCATGCAAATTACAAACCTCCTCTATTCTAAAATACCAAACAAAGTTACATACCAGATTTGAACTGGGAATTCTCTGAATATTTCAGAGTTTTACTTTGGGGAATTTGGATATAAATTTTTTTAAATTTTTATTTATGTGATTATTATGAGTTTAAACCTCCAGCAATAAACTGTCCCTGGAATAATTTGATAATCCAAGTTTATAAAAATATGAACTGTATATGATTTCAATATAAAGATATAAACTATTCAAAAAACCTTAAAAGATAGTGAATGATTTGCCACTACGGATCAATAAGTCAGAGATTGACAGCCTTCTGGAAGAAAGTTGACCCAGCTAAACCAAGGAGTAGTATCTATCAACTCTCAGCTTCTTATTTACACAGAATTTCCAATGGAAGATATAGCTCAGCAGATGCTGAAACATTTAGTTGGACGTTCTTGAACCCAGAAATTTCTAAATGATTCTTGATATTACTTCTTGTCTTGTCATTTGTCTTCCCGTTGTTCATCGATTTGCTCAAGTAGGCGCCAGTAACATCTCATTTGTCCCTGACACGTGCTAGTGTAGCCCAAGGACATCCGCTCACTCCAGAAACATGAAGAGCTTCAAACGATCACTCAGGTCATGGGAATGAGGTCTATTGTTGTTACTGTTTTGGGCATATCAAATATGACAAAGGTAGCTTACCAGGCTCTGCAGTGCGGGCACTCTCAGTATTTGCATTTTATGATGTACCACACAGGAGCAGAGCGGAAGCATGCAACGGAAGAGCCAGTAGCAGCTCTGCCCCATTTATCTGTGTCTCTGGTTCATGGCCAACAGCCCAGGGGCGGGCTCGTGGGCAGGTTCACTAGGCCTCCTGGATGGGACAGAAGTGGGGAAAGGGATCCCAGCTCCATCTCCACAGAAGCCTGGTGACTTTAGCTGCCAAGACCAGTATACGTAGGCTTGAAATCGGCTTCTCTTTAGGGTGGGATTCTTACGAGCTGGGTGTGAGATCGGCTTCTCTCTTGGGTGGAGTTATGATGAGCTATGGAATCCGGATATATGTCTCTATCTCTATCTCTTTATCTATATCTATATCTATATCTAGATTGAACCCAGGTTGGCATGGGCCGGCCGCGCAAGGCAAATGCCCTACCCACTGGGCTATCGC